>JAGFPH010003622.1:90600-104030 GCA_018207615.1 Philaenus spumarius | reverse complement strand
TTTATTTTTTATATTTATGGCCTAAATGAGTAGAAATTACTTTATTTTTTATATTTATAGCCTAAATGAGTAGAAATTACTTATTTTTTACTTTTAAACTTTTCTACATAATGATCACTAATATTTTAAAGCTAACGCACACATGTGCTTCCATAGTATATAGGCTGAAAATTGGTGTGCGAAGCACGCAATGTATTGTGTATTGAAAATACTCCAAATACGGAGGTTGGTGTGCAATGCACTGTGCGTCGGCTGCTTCTCATAGTGTTCAGTGTCAAGCTCACATGTGCGTCCTTAGCAGTGAACGTGTTAAGCCCCATACCCCGGTCTATGTGGGGCTTAATTTAATAGTAGTTTACGCAACGATTGTATTATGTAGGCCTTTAAGCCACGAGTGAGATGTAAGTTGGAACACGAGCGAAGCGAGTGTTCTAAATATCTCACGAGTGGCTTAAAGGCTGAATACAATCGTTGCGTACACTACTTTATCTACAACCAAAAATATATAGGGTGTAAAAAAATAAGAAGTGTGTAATAATTTTTCAATTTGATACCCTTTTAACAGGAGTGAAATTAACATTCCTTTTACTCATAACCATACTAAAAAAGGTGAAGTAAAGATATAGTGAGCTAATCGAAATTTGGGATATAAATAAATAACTCACAGTAGATGACACACTTGTATTATAACGTGTTAAAGACAAATTTATAATATTTCTTTTGATTTATAAACTGCAAATAATACTACTTATTATTATAATGAAAATGAATCTCTTCAAGGTCATCTAAGGAACATCTTTAGACTGAACTCAAATAATTCTACTTGTTATTATTGTAATGAAAATGTCTCTCTTCAAGGTAATCTAAGGATCAATCTTTGGATTGAGGTTAGTTACAATAACACACTAACATCCGGAACGTATGGGTACAATCAGCTGATGTACGAATAGCGTTATTTTTATTACAACTCTACTTCCGTCAAATGACGAGCTCTCATTGGTCTAGAGCCTATTATGTAAAGTGACTCCTATTAGGTAAAGATATCATTACCTAATCGGGTTGGCTTTTGGTTTGTAATGTACCTCTTTCTGATGTTACTTGTAATAGCGTTATTGGTGTTTATTGCAATGGTCGTAGATAAAATCTATTAAAACACCTTCTGTTTTCTTCAAATTTAGTACTAAATAAGGCTAAATGAAATTGTTCACATGAAAGACATAGGTGTTTGCTTTTTATTAATAATTTGTTTCTTGTGTTTTTAGGTGATTGAGATAACCTAGAAATTATTCAAAATAATTGGTGTGTAAGAAAAATCATATTCCATCAAAGAAAAAGACTTTAGTTCTCTTCAAATTTAGTACTAAATAAACCTACATGAAATTATTCATGGAAGACATAGTTGTTTGGTTTTATTGATAATTTATGTCTTGTGTTTTTAGGTGATCGAGATGTCATACATAGCGGTCAAAATAATTATTGTATAAGAAAAATACCACCAAAGATATTTGCATAATGTCTCAAAAAGTACTCCTTCGTAATCTAGGCAGGATGAGTTACAGCCGTGCGTTGGAAGTTCAAAACCAACTTGCTAGTCAAATTAAAAAATCAAACGAGGAAAATAATCCTCAGAAAGGATATCTTTTGTTAGTCGAACATGATCCGCCAGTGTATACAATCGGAATACGGACTAAAAACTATACGATTAAAGATGAAAACAATCTAAGAAGTTTAGGAGCGGAATTTTATAAGACCAATCGTGGTGGATTGATAACGTTCCATGGTATTGGTCAGTTAGTAGTGTACCCGATATTAAATTTGAAATTATTTAAACCTAGCATGCGATGGTACGTTGAGAACATCGAACGGACGGTTATAGATTTGTGTGGGCTTTACGGAATTAAAGCGGAAACCTCGCCACACACAGGGGTTTGGGTTAGGGATAGAAAGATATGCGCCATTGGTATACACGGAAGCAGGTTTGTCACCACCCACGGTCTGGCATTAAACTGCAGCACTGATCTCAGTTGGTTCTCTCATATCGTACCGTGCGGTATCGAAGGAAAGGGGGTAACCTCTCTCACGCAGGAATTGAGAAATACAGTGTCTGTCGAAGAGGCGATACCGTTCTTCCTTAAAAGTTTTAGTGAAAGATTTCACTGCGAGTTAACAGATGATGAAGATTGTAATATTAGATAATGTTTATTTTAAAATTGTTCATTAACAAAGTAGTATTTGGTATTTATTATATCTGTATGGATTTTTGAGGAGTTTGAAATTGATTACTATGGTGGTATTATTTATTTATTATTCCTGCAATTCCTTTTATTAAAAATAAGTAACACATACTATAATTGTGATACATTGCCGGTAAAAGAGGTTTGGGCGCTCTAGGTGAAACTATTGTGAGGTGCCCCTATTGGGAGGTATTGATATGGAATATTTGAATATATTTGGGGAGAAAAATTTTGAAATATTGAAGCCTGAAAAAGTGATTTTAAGCTTTTTTTTAAATGAAATTGATTCACTTATAGATTTTCAATAATATATAAATATTTGTAATTAATATACGCTTATATACATGTTTTTCTACTACTACACACAATGTGTAATTGTAACATACAAATGATTTTGTAGTAACTGTTTGGATACCGACCTTTGTTTTTATGTCTTCTCCTTCTCATCCACCTCATATTTTTTGTTTCAACGATTGTCTATTATCCATATCAGCCTCTTGTTACTGAAATAAATATTAAACATGTAATCTGACTTGAAATTATTTAGGTTAGCTACTGGGGAAAATTACTAAAGTAAACAAAATAATGTCAGGACCTGGTTTACTTGAATATTATTCACGCACTATTTTTGTAATACGTTATTATTTGCCTTAAATGCCTTATGATACTGTTTTTTTACTTTATACTTTCTCCTTGGAACTCTTTCCATAACGGGAAAATAAAATATTTGTAATAAAAATATTAATGTATTGAGAATACTCTTAAAGTTTACATAAAGCTATTTTTTTACAGTACCGCAATTTTTAAATTTTAATACATTTACAATTTTTACCGTTTGAGTACGAAAAAATTACCGGCGCCACTCGCACAATCACCGAGCGACAAAATCTTGACACAGTGTCGTTATTATTCTGCCTAACACTAGTAGAGTCAATTCAGATTAACACTTACAATATTTTCAAAATTTATAATTTATTGAGAGTTTATCATTAGATTGTAGTAAGTTTTAAATAAAAGAATTGAATAGCTTAAGAATGTAATCACTTTGTAAAGAAAGGTACAATGTAAATAACTTTAAATTAAATAATAATTAAACAAGAATATCAAAGTTTAAATTTTTTGTTTTCCGGCCTTGATCTTAGCAAATGTTGAAACCAACTTATTTAGATCGATGTTTTGTGCCAACTCCTGTTTGATTGAAATCATTGTCAGTAAAAAAATCCTCCCTCAGGCGATCACCCATACGGTCGCGTCGGCCCTGTTGTGAGGTGTATTAAAGTATGCTACGAGTATTAGTTAAAATTTGTACTGCAGGCTAGTTCTAAATGGAAATCTATTCACTTGGCATCTAATGGATATGTGATACACTAATCCAAACATTTCTAATGTACATCAATTAGATAGCCGTGATTAATATCCCTGATATTCGCTGGATATCCAAAAATGTGCTCCGATCTTCTGGTTGATGCATACTCATCAAAGATATTGATTTGTATTTATTAGATATCAAAAACAAGAATGGACGTTGAATTTTATTGGATGTCCACAGATACAACATTTTATGTAACCAAACCTAAATATAATTATATATTTATAATCTATAAAAATTTAAATGTTCGTTTGTTCGAAATCTCCTAAAGTTCTTCACCGATTGCTTTGAAATTTGTGCGCAAGTTGCATTCAAATACAGGAGTGTTTTATAAATACTTTTCAAAAGCAGCACCATCTGTTGGACACAAAACAAACTATACTGAATATTTTACGGTAATGGGAGCCCCATACTACATATTAATTAAATATGTTTATTGTCTGTGAAGTAATCAGCTGTTTGCTCTGATGTTTCAATTAACAGCTGATTTCAAACTTTGAAACATTTATTTTGTATTTCTAACTTTTACGTCAGGTTTTTGTAAGCAATGCCATCTATTGAATGTAACAATAACGCACACTATACTAAATATTTTACGGCAATGGGAGTGCCATAATAAATTAAAATATGTTGAGTGTTGGTATAGTAATCAGCTGTTTGGTCTAATATTAACATTAACAGCTGTTTTTGTTTAAGTGTGGACCTGAACCTTTCCTGGTTCTTTTGATAAAAACCTGCTGTTAGAAAATATACGAAATAATTTGATTTGGACATTTAACAATGTTATTTACCATCCTAGCTTTGAGGTTATTATTAATCCTACAACTTTACTATAAAGAAAACACACATACGCTATATGTGTATAGAAGGTTCCAACGGAGCACACAGGGGTCTCCCCTAGTTACCTATAATATTTATCCGTATTGTGACTTTTTACTTTCCTTACCCTATACTAGGTAAGGTAAGTATTGCGATCGACCCAAAAATTCGATGTTGAGTTTTCATAATATCTTTACGTTTCAAGGCCCCCTGAGTCCAAAAAATGCATTTTTGGCAATTGGTCTGTCTGTGTGTGTGTGTGTGTGTGTCCGGAGTGCACAGGGCAAACGGCTGGACGGATCGAACTGAAATTTACAGGATATCTTCAAACATGTAAACAATTAAACCCATGTAAATTTGAAGCAAATCGGAGGTGGTGTCTTACCGTGGGAGCAGTTTTTAGCACATTTTTGGTATTTACTCCAAATTCCCTATAACGATTTTGATTAAACTTTGCTAACATACTCTACTCCGACCCCCTTAACACCCTATGTACGCGAAAGACCGTTAAAAATTCGTTGAAAAAAGTTATTACAAAAACCAAGTTATTTTGTTTTTATCTCTGAAATAGCTGGTCCTATCGACTTGAAAATGGCCTCATTCGATTCAGCGTCCAAAATAATGTCAAAAACGATACCCCACTCAACTTTTTCCATTTTTTCAAAAATTGCCCCCAAAAAGGGCGTTTTTGGGGGTAAAAATGTCTTTTTTTAAACTGGCCGTATTTGGTATCAAATTTGACATTTTGTGAGGTTAGAAATCGATTGAGACCAAAATCAGGTCCGTGGGATTAACCGTATTGATTTTAGTACCGCTTTCTTCGAAACGGATACTCCTATTAACTCGAAAATGGTATCATCAATCTCTCGCTCGAGAAATTTGATAATTGATACAGCATCTATTTTGGTAAGGAAAGTGTTGTGTGATGTGCACAGCAGATGTTTTATCTCTAGATTAAATCTCGATTCGAGACCGTAATCCCATCTCAGTTAACTTTATGTTTACTACGTTTTAGGTTCTTACATATATGGCAACACAAAAATGTAACCTGCACTTACACTTACTCATTAGTCCTCGTTTGAGAGTGTGAATTTATTGATGAGCACTGTCGTTTATTACTGGCACTTCTGATATTTAAGAAGGAAGATAACCTTATGTAATGGGAACTATGTGCAATTTCTATCTTACTTGATTTTGGGCTCTGCACGAATTCAATGACTGTATTTTGTACTTCGATTTAAACAACGGTTGGTATTTAAAGTGAGTTGATTACCAAGAATGTGTATCAATTAGATATTAAAAATAATTCGACCACGCAGCTGAACCACTGACGTGAGTTGAGCAAATTTCTAAAATTAAGTTTATAGACCGATATTTTAGGGTTTCGACCAACAATTTGGGAAATAGGTCTATTCACGACGATGCTGAATAGCTGCAAAATGGTTCGCACGCCATTCCGCATATTGGGAGTATCTTCAATAACACAAAGCATTGCGTGCTTCGCACGCCATTCCACATATTGGGATTGTCTTCAATACACAATGCATTGCGTGCTTCGCACGCCATTCCACATATTGGGATTGTCTTCAATACACAATGCATTGCGTGCTTCGCACGCCAAACCTCGTATTAGGGGTATTTTCAACACACAAAGCATTGCGTGCTTCGCACGCCAGCCCCACCGTAGAATCCACCACTTTTTCTTTGAACCGGGTACTTCTATGGTATTTCACGTTTTGATCGATTTTGGGGGAACCAAGCGAGCTATAAGGTCGCGTAAAAAAACAAAATGTGCAGAATAACATCTTACATTTATATTTTTAGAAAAAACTCTAAAAAAAATTCATTCTCTTAGTAAAAATCCCAAAAAATAGTTACTTCCGGTCAAAATACTTGCTTCCGGTTGTTGGATTTTTTTGGCTAACGAACTCGTCCGAGCCACTTACACAACCAACACGTGTACCAAATTTGGACCAAATCGGACTTAAAATGCGACCGCTAGAGTGCGAACACATATATACATATATATATATATATATATATGTACATATATATATATGAATTTTAATGACACCCCAAAACGTGTTATGGGGCATGATCGATGCTCATTTGCTACTCCCGACCTTGGGTCTCGCCATAAGGGCCACTGCAATAGCTCATTTTTCCTATGGAAATTCGCTAACAAGCTAAAGATGTTGAATTTTACTGGTTATCTAAAGGTGTAAATTAGATATCAAAAACAGCCTATGCATAATGTAAATGGATATCTGAAATAATGTACTGTATTATATTGTACGCAACATCAACTGGGTGTAAAATAGCTAAAATTCATAGACATCTTTAGATATTTAATTTAAATATGTCAAAGTCATTTTGTGGTTCTGGTCTAAGGTGAAGTAGAAAATGTAACACGTACCTTGATTAACTAGTATAAAATTAAAAACTGGTCACAACTAATAGTTTGATCGTCTTAGTCAAGCGTGTCTGCTGTAGTGGCGTCCATCTTGGATTTTTATCCCGTAAGAACAATGTTAACTTTAAAATCATAATAGTCATCAGTTTTGCGTTTCACATTTTTTTAAACTCCTTAAATTTGTCACGTAATTGCCATTACTTTAAGTACCATGTTTGAACGTTTTTCCTTACCCAATAAAAAATGTATAATTAAAAGTGCATCACGAGCTGGATCCGAAATTTTATAAAGAATACTCAGTTTTTAGCGAATTTCCATAGGAAAAATGAGCTATTGCAGTGGCCCTTATGGTGAGACCCAAGGTCGGGAGTAGCAAATGAGCACCGATCATGGTCCCCAGAACACGTTTTGGGGTGTCATTAAAATTCGTATCTATTAATGTGTTCGCACTCTAGCGGCCGCATTTTAAGTCCGATTTGGTACACGTGTTGGTTGTCTATGTCGCTCGGACGAGTTCGTTAGCCAAAAAAATCCAACAACCGGAAGTACGTTTTTCGACCGGAAGTAACAGTTTGTTGATATTTTTATTACGAGAATGAAATTGTTTCAGAGTTTTTTTCTAAAAATATAAATGTAGGATGTTATTCTGCACATTTTGTTTTCTTACGCGACCTTATAGCTCGCTTGGTTCCCCCAAAACGTAAAATACTCCTACCATAAAAGTACCCGGTTCGAAGCCAAGTGGTGCAAACTAGCGAGGCCACTAGGAGGAAACAAATTCTACTGATATATTGCGTACACACAGACAGCTGTTCAACGCCTTCGTGAGTAGACCTATTTCCCAAATTGTTGGTTGAAACCCTAAAACATAGGCATATAAACTTCGTTTTGGAAATTTGCTCAACTCACGTCAGCGGTCCAGCAGCGTGGTCGAATTATTTTTTTTTCTTTCAGCACTCGATTACACAAGATGGATTTATAAAATGGTTTTAAATGAGTCAAAGCGCTTGGCTGAAAGAAATTGCACTGTTTAGATACGGTTATAAGGTGAAACGATGGAGTCGCCGGTTGCTTTATCTTTTATTGGAGCAGACCCTTAAATGAAATGAAATTTCCAGAAATGAAGTTGCCCCACATCTAATATAGTAAGGGTAATATTATCAAACGGTGAATTGTTTTTAGAATTAATAACACTCGGGTGGGATCTGTCCAGAGGTTATTTTGACTTTTAGAAAAAGTTTACCAATTTATTCCCTCCGGAAGAGCGAGTTGAAAGTGTTGAAATGGTGGAAAACTGTCGACTTTTCTTAACATCACATGAAATGGAAAGTTGTATATTAGAAAAATATATATTTTTTAAACCATATACATGACCTTGTATGTGGTTTAGATTCTGTGTTGTGGAAAACAATTTTGAAAGTTGGAATTAGCTTGGAGTGAAGGTCTCGCCCGGTATCTTCTCATTGTCCGGCTGTCCGGTGATGGTTAGCTATCGCATACTGGTGCGGCAAGAATAGCCTCCACACTCATACTGAGACAGATTGAAGTGAAAACTGAAAAACAATGCAATTTTGTAAAGAGGTTGCCAAGTTAAGATGTATTGGTACATGGTCGACAACTCTCCATTGTAAAGCCGACTTTAGACTGTAAACTAGCCTATATTGTAGCACAATTAATAGCACTTTTACTTATTTTTCTTTACAGACCCTTAAATTAATGGGAATGTATTGTTATGAAAATAAATCACAGGTGGCAGCACCTTACAATAATTTACAAAAAGTATTAATATATTATTTATTTATTAAAGTAATCTATCAACAAGATGAAAAGATGGAACACTTTTTCGAGATTTCGGCTCGTGTTTTCTTTTCTTTTTAATAACTCAAAATCGGGTTTCCCGTACACAAAAACATATAAAATAATATCCCACACTGAATTTTTAAAGTGACTCTTTATCTGTAAAAATCGGTTTTCCCATATAAAAAAAATATATACAAACGATACGGTATCCCACATTGTATTTTAAATATTTGACCTCAAAAATGTGACCTTGACTCACTACGACCCTTTAACTGTCAAAATCGGGTTTCTCATAAAATAATACCCCACACTGAATTTTTTTAATATTGACTCCAAAACCGTGACCCCGACGAGCTAAGACTCTTTTACTGTAAAAATCGGTTTTCCCCTATCCAAAAAATAATATATATAAACAATACGGTATCCCACATTGTATTTTAAAATATTTGACCCCAAAAATGTGACCCCGACTCACTACGACTCTTTAAGGGGGCGCTTACCCTGCGCCATATTGAATCTGATTCCCATAAGAGCAATGCTACAGAATAAGTCATTTTTTTCCGTTAATTCGTGGAATAAATTTAAAATTTTGGTTTCATTTTGAAGTACTATCATATGCGGATGTTGATTGCCGAATACATTTTCAAAACCCGTGTTATTGTTTTCATAAACGTATGATATAAATAGTAAAAAATAGTAAACTTTATTAATTTTTTACTCAGTTGCAAAAAGAAATATTGCAAAAAAAATTAGCAATCAACATCCACAATCTATTTTACTTTAAGAAAAAAAAAATACAGCTCTCGTTTTTTGCCAAAAACAACAGAAAAATATGCTTAACAGTGAAGGTATGTTTTGGTTATTTAACATTGAAATTGGTACCCAACTTTGCCGTTTTGAATGTAGAGAGCCGAGCCTTAACTGTCAAAATCGGGTTTCCCGTACCCAAAAACATATAAAATAATACCCCACACTGAATTTTTAAAATATTGACTCCAAAACCGTGACCCCGACGAGCTAAGACTCTTTAACTGTCAAAATCGGTTTTCCCGTACCAAAATCATATAACACGATACTGTATTTTTAAAATTCGTACTTAATATTTTCAAAATGTTGACCCAAAACGTGACCCCGACGTGCTACGACTTTTTAACTCTCAAAATCGGATTTCCTGTATCCAAAAACATATAAAACAATACTCCACACTGTATTTAATTTTGACACAATATTTTCATAACTTTGACCCAAAAATGTGACCCAGAAGCGCTACGATTGTGTAGAAAGCTCAAAAAGTTTTAACTCTCCGCAATAAAATTACGAAGATTTTGGCAGCCCCATAATTTTTCTACGACGTGTCTATAAGTGCATAATATATCGTGTTAACAGACACACACAAAATTATCACATAATTTCAATACTTCGGCATTTTAATGCGAAGTAAAATAACTATTAGTTCACAATTTTAAAGTTGGTAGCAGCACTTATAGCAAAATAATTATAAATAGTTTTAAATTTATCTTTCAGGTGGCAGCGCCTTTTCAAATTCGTGCACTGTCATTTTTCTCAGTGAGGCGGGACGAAATAGTGCAGCCTCACTGAGAAAAATATGCGAGTATTTTTGCAGATTTATTTTCTATCAAAATATTGAAATCACGTGGATCGTAGTTGTTACTTTAACTACTAGAAAGTGCTGCAAAACTATAGGAATTGTAGGAATAAATAATAGTTCACAATTTCAAAGCTGGTAGCAGTACTTTCCAACCTGTAACAAAATAATTATAAATAATTTACTTTTATCTATCAGGTGGCAGCACCTTACGGATACATTCCGGAGATCTTTAATTTTTTTCTCAGTGAGGCAGAACGAAAATGTGCTGTCTCACTGAGGAAAATTAGATAAGTATTTTTGCTGATTTATTTTGACAATAGCTCTACCAAATATTGAAATCATGTTTGTCGTAGTTGATATTTTAACTACTAGAAAGCACTGCATGTCCGTAATTCGATACACAGTGGCTGTTTAGTTTCTCAGATTTGTACCGTAATGTGCTGCTACCTGCAAAGAGTTTATTAAACTTTGGGTTTATTATTGACAAATATTGCTAATTATTGGAACTATTGTCCCGGAAGGTGCTGCTCCCTACATGCTTAATTGAATATTGTAGTTTCTGATCTGTTCCGTAATGTGCTGCTATCTGCAATGACTTATTTAAACTTTGGCTTGACTGTTGACAAAAATATTGCTAATTATTTGAATTGTTATGCTTCCACAGGCCTAATTGAATATTGCAAGCGGGATTTCAACCAAATTAGATTATTTGAATATAGTAATTTCACAAATACCTCAAATGAGTTTATTAGCTTTTAAATCTAAAACATACCGTACTTACATATTCGTCCGTTTATCTGTATTTTTTGTTTTATTGGTTAGGGTAATTTTTTTTATTTTTGCTTTCTTACTATACTATAATATAGAGAAAGTATAGTGATCGCAAAAATAATTGATGTCGAGATTTTTGTGGAAATATCCGTTTTGGAACCCCCTGAGTCCAAAAAAGTGCTTTTTATAAAATGTCTGTCTGTTTGTATAGGTACAAAGCTAGAGAGAAAACTAATAATAATAATAATATTACCTTGTTAGGTCCGTCACGTGACTTCTAGTCGTTTATTCCTTACGACATGTTTCGGAGCCGAAACTCCATTATCAAGTTATAATCACTCCGAAGAGATCGTCGCACATTAAAATAAATAAAACATATACACACTTACATATCACAACAACACATAAACACGATAAGTGTGCAACCTATCATTGTCGGTTGAATACTGCCGGTATTGCGTTCAGGGATCTTAACGATGTTTATCTCTGTTTGTCTTCTGTAAATATTTGATGGCCGTATCATATAAATGGTGAGAGTGAAATGAAAGTTGGTCATTTAAGATATCGTCCGGTTTATTTTTGAATGCTTTATAAATTTCACACTCTTCCTTTGCATTCATTAGTCTACCTTTGCCGCAAATGTGAAGGGTTTCTACCGAAGCGTGGAAGTCACCTGAGCTATGATTGTTTTCGGCAAGGTGACGAGCGTAATTGGAATTGTTAATGTTGGACTTATTGTTAGGAAGATGTTCCTTGTAAAGTTCGATGAACGCTCTCCCTGTCTGACCTATGTAATGTTTACTACAATCCTGGCAATTGATTTTATAAACTCCGGACATTTTTTCAATTGAGGTGTTGGTTTTATGCCTAAGCAATTTTGATAGTTTATTGATAGTACGGAAGGATAAAGTGATGTTGTGTTTTTTGAAGATGTTTTTTAGGACGTTAGGTAAAAAGTTCGTATACTCAGACGAGACATATTTACTATCAATAGTGCTATGGGTTTCTATGTGTTTATTGTTCATTTTCTTTTTATGGTTGTTAATCATCTTATCAATTATTGTACTCTTGTATCCATTGGCTACGGCTATATGTTTAATGTTGAGCAATTCTTCTTGGTAATCAACTTTACTCAATGGGACAGTGAGAAGTCTATGAACAAAGCTATGAAAACTATTCTATCGATTTCGAACAAATTTGCACCAAACATGTCAATTAGGCCTGTATAGATGAAAAAACTAGTACAAGGTAAAAATGTGGGGTTTTTTGCTGCCGAGGTCGAAAACTTGGAATTTTAAATAGTGCCCCTATACATACAACATTCCAAAAATCAGAACTACCCGATCTTTTGCATCTATGGATGTACAGATTAACTAAACTATAGTATATCCTCTACAAAATCCGGTCAAATTTCAAAAATCAAACACGAACTTGTATATTACTGCTACGTATAAAACACATCTACAGTAGCATTAACTGTTCAACATGCTTTCTTAAATTTATTGAAGCACTTTTAATAACTTAAATGTCTATATTTGACCTATTTAGTGATTTTCTTAGTACAAAACTATTGGTTTTGCTTATTTGAATCACCATTTTTGTTCATTTACCAATAAAAATGCTCTTTACTTATAAACCAACAACTATACGACTATGAACGTAATAACCTTTTTTAAAGCTCACATTTTATGGAGACTATTGTAGCTTTTTTCAATGTTCTATCTTGAACGGTTCTCAAGTTATAAGCGTTTTAATAAACGGCGCCTCCACCATATTACCCCCTCCCCCTGGTGATGTCGACCACTCTGGGGGCGACGATATTACTTTTTTACTTCTTGATCACTATAGTGCCTATAGCAATAATCAGAAATAAAATTGCGTCAGGCTTTCCATGCATACTCAACCCCCTTCAGATCCTGGACTAATCGGTTTATGGACATTCTCTCGGTTTGGCCTAAATAATATTTATTACATTCTGGACAATTTATTTTATATACGCCAGACTTAAATAAGTCCGCAAATTCTATGGTGGTATAGGTTGTACGTTTAAGAGAAGATGATATGCTATTGCTTGTACGAAAAGTAAGAGTGATACTGTATTGTGTTCCTTAAAAATATTACTCATAACATTATTCAAGAGGTTAGTATATTCTGAGGAAATGTATTTATTAACCCTAATAAAATTGTGTCTATTTCTATGTATTTTCTATTTAGTTTCTTGTTATAACTCTTAGTCATCCTGTCTATTAATGAACTCTTATACCCGTTGTTTTCGGCTATGTGCTTGATAATGTTAATTTCACTGCGGTAGTATTTCTTGTTCAATGCGACGGTGCTAAGTATATGTATGAAACAGTGGAAGTCATGTAGGTTGTTGTTAAATGAGGTTGTTGTTAAATGATGTTGTTATTAAAT
>JAGFPH010003622.1:40686-74835 GCA_018207615.1 Philaenus spumarius | reverse complement strand
CCCCCCTAAAATTTCGAATTTTTTCAACTCTTTCTTAGTAAGCACCCTATGGCCCTAGAGGAAGCTACATACCAAATTTCATTCCAATCCGTTCGGTAGTTTTGAAGAAATCGTGATTTAATAACTTTGATCCCCCAAACCCGCCCCCCCTAAACTTTCGAATTTTTTCAAACCCTTTCTTAGCGAGCACCTATGGCCCTAGAGGAAGCTACATACCAAATTTATTTTCAATCCGTTCTGTAGTTTTTGAGAAATCGTGATGAGTGAGTCAGTCAGTGAGTGAGTGAGTGAGTAAGTGGTATTTCGCTTATATATATATATAGATAGATAGATTTCTCGAAGGTTTTTTTTAGTCACTAAGCGATATTTCCCTTAATTCTTCATGAAAATTGATTATTCAAGCATAATTTTAAAGCCTATAGGTTCCCAGCTATTGACGAAAAATAGTCAAACAGCTTAAAATTCATGTTTTCTTTACAAAAATTCATTAAAAAAACTTGTATGTAGAATAATATGAAGTAAATATAGAGTATACATAGACGCACCTCAGCACACTAAATATATTTGAGATGGATATGTAAGTGTAACAGATTGTCTACGTCATGCACCCCCCCAGCTCATAGAGAAAGGAAAATATGTATGTTATTAATTATAGTCAGGTATTTTTCTTTAAAGAGATTAGCACTAAAATATGTTTTAAATGTTATGTTTGATTTTACATATACTTATTTTATTTTTTACAAGAGTTAAAGCACGAGCTGCAATGCACAGTGTATTGAAAATACCCCCAATACGGGGGTAGGCGTGCAAAGCACGCAATGCACTGTGTATTGAAAATACTCCCAATACGTGGGTTGGCGGGCGAAGCACGGAATGCATTGAGTATTGAAAATACTCCCAATACGGGGGTTGGCGTGCGAAGCACGCAATGCAATTTGTATAGAAAGTACTCCCAATATGGTGGTTGGCGTGCGAAGCACGCAATGCTGTGTGCATTGAAAACACGCCTAACATCGGGGTTGGCGTGCGAAGCACGCACTGCTATGTGCATTGAAAATACTACTAACATTGGGGTTGGTGTACGAAGCACGCAATGCTCTGTGTATTGAAAATACTCCTAATAGGGGCGAGGGTTGGCATGCGAAGCACTGTGTGTCGGCCGCTTCTCATAGTGTTCAGTGTCAAGCTCACACGTGCGTCCTTAGTAGTGAACGTGTTAAAAGGGTTTAAATTCAAATATCCGGTCCTGACCTGACCCCCCCCCCCCCACCCCCCGAAAAGTTTTCCCGGCTACGCCCTTGGTAACTACCAATTAGAGTACAAGATTGTACCCGTTGTAGGTTAATCCTTCTTTTATAAATCACGTTTCTAAAGTTGGTTTTAGAAAAGGAAACGTAATTTGATCTGAGTAACTTTCAAGAGAAACAACGCCTTTAGGCGAGAAGGAATTGGATATTTCTAAGCTACAAATTAGATCAAACCAAGAAAGAAACCTTCGGTGCAAGATTAAGCTAATACATTTGCATAATAAAGCTGCTTGGTACAATGAAGTTTATAATTGGTTACAACAAACTATCACAATATCTTACTTGGGGATTATTTATTCAGTTGTCTTTATAAAAACAGTATTATTTCAGGACATACATTAAATTTATATCGATTGTAACGAAATAATGTTTCTTGTGGCTAATATACTGGGTGTCCATAATGTCCCCCCACCCTTAACTTTCGAACAAGTAGAAATAAATAAATAAGCTTTGGGGTATATTTCTATGGCAAATGGAGATGAATTTTGGTGTAACCGACCATTTCTCCCCTTACCACAAAATGGAGGGGTTGAGAAGGTAATTCAAAAATTTTAAACAAAAACCTTCATCAAATAGTACCTCATTTTAAAGATTAAACAAATAAAAGAGCACTGTGGCGACAAAATCACACTGATTTAAATAAAAACCCGAACCACAAAACAAGGAGCAAAAACTATAACTAAACAACTAAATTGTAAGTTAAGTTTAATACCTTACCCTTATGTACATTTCGATGACATGGTCATCATCCTCAGAGGGTTTTAACACTACTAAAGTATACATAAAATATTACAACCTATATATACTGTACACGCCCTCCCCCCACTCCTCCCCATACCGGTTAATCCAAGACCGACCTAGTGGGGGTGGGGGAATGGGAGGAGCCACATTAAATCTACTAACATGTATCTATTATTAACAATAAAAACCAATTTAACAATAAATTATAAAACTATTAAATACAAAAAATAACAAGCTGGTCTACTAAAACTATAAACAGTCAAACAGAAATTAAAATAATAATAATAAAATAAAATAAAAAACTATAGGCCTAATGAAATAAATAAAAAACAAAAGAAATTAAATACTTAATAAAATAAAATAACATAAACTTAAAACCCAATGTTAACAAATACAGATGAACAAAATATAAATAATATAGGTCTTTTTAAAAAATACAAATAACTGAAAGTTAAAAAATAAAATAAAGGTTAAGAAATATTATCAATAATAAATAGAGTACTATCTATTGCTAAAGGTTCCTATCCAGTCCTAAGTAAAGAAAACAACCTTAACTTACAATTTAGTTGTTTAGTTATAGTTTTTGCTCCTTGTTTTGTGGTTCGGGTTTTTATTTAAATCAGTCTCATTTTAAAGGATTGATAAATGAATAAGAATGGCACAAATTATAGAGGTCTCTATCTTAACCCTATCGAGTAAAATTTTAAATACTATGTTAACACAATTTTAATTACGTTACAAACACCATGTTCCAGTGGAAAGGAATAATGAAAATATTTACACAATTTGGCATAAGCTTTAAAGGAACGAATAAACTTGCAGTTTCTAGATACATGGAAGCAAGGAGGAATTTACACGAAACAGTGCGTTTATTCAATGTTGCATATCCAGATGTTAAGTAATGTAAGGCTTTCCTTTGAGTCAAGGCTTTATTTTTGCAAAGAAGTAAATGGATGTCATTTTGAGTGTTTAATCTAAATTTAGAATCGAGATAAGTCTTTAGCTTTATTACCAGTGAAAGGTATTGTAACGTATCTAATTAAAAATCTGTGTTAATGAAATGTTTTCAAGTTTGACCGACCGCCATTTTCGATAGGGTTAAGATAGATTTGTGCAATTTTTCTTCATTTATCAAGCCCTTTAAATTGAGGTATCACTTGATGGGGGTTTGTATTTAAGATTTTTCCCTCATTTTGGGCTAAGGGGTTATATGGACGGTTGCACCAAAATGCATCTCCCTCTGTCATGTAAAGATACCCCGAAGCTCATTTCTACTTGTTCCAAAGTTGGGGGGGGGGGGGGACTTTATGGACACCCGGTAGGCCTATATACTGTCAAATTAATTTTTAAAACATGAGTGCATTTTAGGGTTCCATAGTTCCTAATTTCGAAAATGTAAACACAATAAATACAATATTGTTGTTATTTGTTAAATAATATACCGTTTGTTCTGAAAGTCTGGAAATGGTTTAATATTTCGTATATAAGGAAAATTTAAATTTAGATGTGACTGAGAAACCTACTCGATGTAAAAAATACTAGTTTATTAAGATTTCCAAAAAAGTATACGCCATTTTGGATCCCTCATTTTTAATGTAACTTTGTTTTTTTTTAATGGGATGGTGGTTATATGATACATCATTTCGATGTAGAATTTCAAGAGAAACCCAACAGTGAAATTTGCACATACATATGTTTAACCGTTTAAAAATGGCGGCCAAAAATCTATGAAATTGTGTTTTCCGATTTGTCTCCATTTTGCTGTACTTTTTTTTCAATACTAATTATTATTCTTTTTTTATTCAGAATTAAATAAGCTTTCAAACGATATGCCACGCAACGATATTTGGTTGAACCACTCGAAATCAATTTTGAAAAAATCTAAATTTCTGTAACTCAAACATTTTAAATACTCCCAAATATCGTTGGGTGGCATATCGTTTGAAACCTTATTTAATTCTAAATCTGAAAGGAATTATAATTAATATTAAAACAAAAATAGTACAGCAAAATGGGGCGAAATCGGAAAACACGATTTCGTTGTTTTTTGGCCGCCATTTTTTATCGGTTAAAGATATGGATGAGCAAATTTCACCGTTGGTTTTCTCTTGAAATTCTACATCGAAATGATGTATCACATGACCACCTTCGTATTTAAAAAACACAAAGTTACATTCAAGACGGCGGATAATTTTTTTGAAATCTTAATGAAATAGTATTTTTACATGGAGTAGGTTCCTCAATCACATCTACCTTCAAATTTTCCTTACATACGAAATATTAAACCGTTTCCAGACTTTCCGAACACCCGGTACTTTTCAACAGTCCCGGGTTATTTGTCAGCTAAAAACAAGCAAATAATACAATACAACATGTGTCCTATCTCGATATGTTTTCTGTCTGTCTGTATGTGATTTTTACAAATACCCTAATACCTCAGAAACAGTTAAAGATATAAGCAAGCAACTGGGTATGATTATTGATCTAAACGGGGTACATTTTACTTTAAACAATTGTTTTCCTACCAAAATCCGTTTCAAAATGGCGACATTTGAAAATATTCAATGTTAAATATCTATAAAACTATAAATAAAAAAGAAAGCAGCCTTGACAGAACTGAAATTGTCATGGATATAGACAATCTTGTTTATGTTAGTTTACATTTTTTAGAATTCAATTTTAAATGTGACAAGATAAAAATAACACAACTTACAAAATGAGGAAGCACAATCTCCATTTCAGAGGTATTACCAAGTAAACTATTTTGAAACAACTTACGTAATGAGGAAGCACCATGTCCATTTCAGAGATATACCAAGTAAACTATATACTCTGATGTCTGCATATGTACTGTACCGGGTGTCCCACGAAGAGGTCCCTATTTTTAAATTAATATAGGCCTATTAGATGCACCGAACACTCTACAAACCTGAAACTCAACAGTCCTAACATACACATATGTAAAAGAAATACACCTGAGTATCAGTTAATTCTGACACATTGGGACAAAATGGCGAGATATCAAAGAAATAGAACCTATTCGTGAAAATAGTTTTATTTGCTTAAGTGTTACAACATAATTATTGAATTTTAACGATGTTACTAAGCACTAAACAACGTTAGGGAATTAAAGATATAAGTAACTCATAAATAAATTAAATCTATTTGATCCATAAACTTTATTCAAACTGATGTCCATCGATCGCAATGCACTGATGACAACGAAATAGAAAACAGTCATACGCTTTGCTGAACAACTCTCGAGGTATCAACAACAGTTACTCTTCGATCAACCTCATTAGTTCATCGTCTGTCGCAATGTTATGACAATAAACCTTCTCCTTCAAAAAGCCCCACAGAAAAAAGTCACAAACAGCCAAGTCTGGAGACCTTGGGGGCTAGTCCATGAAGCTGCTGCCACGACCTATCCAACGGTTAGGAAGATTTTGGTCCAAAACTGCTTTGACCACATTAGCATAATGCGGAGGAGCTCCATCCTGTTGGAAAAAAACGTCTTTCATCTCAGGCTGAGAAAGATGAGGAACTATGTGATTGCTTAAAACTGATGCATACCTTTCTCCAGTCATTGTTTGTCGGGATATGTCATACGACAAAACACCATCCTTGGTAACAGCAGCCCAAACTGTTATACCTGTTGATTTTAATTTCTCTTCTTGTAAGATATGTGGATTTTTTGTGTTATAGTAATGACAATTATGCTTGTTTACAGTTCATGTTTAATAAAATGTCGCTTCATCTGAAAACACGATTCCTTCATGCCATTTGCTATCTACGTCGGTCTTTTCAATTATTTTCGAACAAAATTCTAATCGTCTGTCAGGATCATCTTCAAGCAGTCCGTGAACTAAATGAGTTTTATAATGTTTGATTTTGTTCTTTTTGGCATACATTTGGACAGATGACTTCGGTATCCCTGTAGCAGATACGCCTTTCTTACTGAATTAGGCGTATTTGGAGATTACATGAAAGCAGCCCATACGATTTCTTCATTTTCTATGTTGGAGGATCTATGGTATTTTTTTTGTATTGACCCCGTTTCTAGTAGGATAGTCTTCCACTTACGAATAGATTTCCTTGACGGTGGAACTACACATGGGTACCTTTCCCTAAAACACCTTATTGCTTCATAATCATTTTCAAAGGCAATAGCCCAGGAACAACATTTCACTTTTTGCTCAGTTGAAAACGGCATGGTACATAAGACACTTTACAATGCAACTTAATAACAAAGTGCAATGTTTATTACCAAATATATTCATTGTTGTGGATACACGCAGTCAGCTGATAGATCTAAAATCGTCTAAACAGCTGTAGCTGTTCCTATTCTAAATAAAAGTAGGTTTACCCTTAAAATACGATTGCTGATTTTGTTGTTTTTTTGTTTTTCCGCCATTTTGTTTGGATTAGTCAGAATTAACTGATACTCAGGGGTATTTCTTTTACGTATGTGTTAGTCACGACTGTAGAATTTCAAGTCTGTAGCTCTCTCTATACGTCTGTCATATCAATTCAAAAATAGGGACCTCTTCGTGGAACACCCGGTATATAGTAAAGTGTGACGGAATAGAGCTTAACGGAAAAATACGTGACGGTAAAATCCAATTCACCACTCCCAAAATATTTTGGACGCGGTGAGCCTATAAACGTTTTCACTTAAACAAAAATTAAAGCCACTAAATTTTCAAATTATCTTAAGATAAATCCAACGATGAGATATAAGAAAACTTAAATTTACTGGTTGAAAGTATATGTATGTCTTATTCTGTTGCCGAAGGTGGTCTTATAAATGAAATGTTAATAAAAAGCCTTACGTTCGACCACTAAGTTTGAATTTTCTCTGTTTATTTACGACTCAATTATTGAAAACGATATATCGTTGTATTGATCTTAAAATAGTCTAATAATTAGGTGGATTTATATTTTTCGTAAATTTATAGTTTTCCAGATATTACATTACAAATTGTCAACTGCCACCATTTTGAAACGGATTGTTGCAGGGAAACAATTTTTTTAAGTAAAATTTACCCCGTTCAGATCAACATTCGTGCCCAGTTTAGTGATTATATCTTAAACTGTTTCTGAGATATTAAGGTATCAGTAAAAATCACACACAGACGGACAAACAAGAAACAGATCGAGATGGGACACCATGTTGTATTGTATTATTTGCTTGCTTTTGGCTGACAAATAACCAAGTAAAGTTTCGAACAGTCGGATCTGGACATTCTGTATATTACTGTATCTAATAAACGAAAAAAGTATCTGTTGTTTACATTTTAATTATACGAGATTACTTTTAATTAAATGACATTTACTGTGAATGAGGTGAAATAATTTGTATACATACTTTTAGCTAATGTTCTTCAAAACGAACCTTTGTTTAGCAATAAAAAATTCATCTATGTTTTCACTCGATGTAATAAATATAGTTAAACAAGTACGATGCCTTGAAAAATCATGTGCAGATTAATTAGATACACATAAAAAATTTTGGAAAACGGTTGACCCTAAAGGCCATCCATGTAACTTCCCGCTAAGTTTAATTACAACAAACACTAATTTTGGAAATTTTGAACTGCCATAACTTTTGAATAAATCAACCGATTTTTATGCGATTTGCGGCAATCTATGCAGTTTTTCAAGTCCATTGAAAGAATTGACAACAAACATTTTTCTGATGAAAAATTTCGGAGAAATTGAGAAAAAACACTTTTTTTTATTTTCTTTCGTTCACGATATCTCACGAACGAATTAACCGATTTTGACCGGACTGGTAGCGATCGACGTCGCTTTTCAAGTTTAAAAGCTGATTAGATTTTGGAATTGATCGGTAAAGCCGTTTAAAAGTTATTCCAAAAAAACCTGATTTGAAAAAAATTTATTTCTTAGTTTTTTCGAAATTTCTCAGAACCTACCGGTCCGAATTAGTTGAAATTTTCAGGAAATCTAAGTTTGATAGAACTCTTTAGAACGCCGTTTAGTAGGATCCAATCGGTTAAGCCGTTCAAAAGTTATAAGCGGGTCACATACTTATACACACACACACACACACACACACACGGTGACACCCTCTCGGGAGTGGTCAGGGAAGATTCCTAGGACCTCAAAACGTCGAGATCTGATGAATACTCGATTTTCGAAAAACGGGGTGAAACCAATAACTTCCCGATTTTATAAAATTTTAAATTTTCTTAGCGGGAAGTTAAAAATATAACTTCACAATATTACGTTTAATGTGTTTAGGACCGAGTTATTTGGTTGTCGAGAATGAAGTAACGAAAAAGGATTGCAAAAATACATATATTCTCAACGCTTTCTAACCTCAAAGCCGATCATAAAGCATATGATTGTTTTACGTTATCTCATATACAAAAGCAACTAACATCCAGGACAGTATAAGATTTTTTTGAAGGGTTAACTTCTGTAGGCGCACCTAGGCGCACTAAATATAATTATTTGAGTTGGGTATATAAGTGTAACAGATTGTCCTATATCATAGGCTTATTCTATAGGCGCAGCTTGGCGCTATGTTTGCTGGCGGGTGAATCGGATTTTATGAAACGCTCTATTGTGAAACGCTCTATTATGAAACGCTCTTTTATGAATGGCTTTGTTGTTAAACGTTCTATTGTGAAAAGCTCTGTTGCGAAACGCTCTGTTGTGAAACGCTCTATTGTGAAACGCTCTGTTGCGAAACGCTCTGTTGTGAAACGCTCTATTGTGAAACGCTCTGTTGCGAAACGCTCTGTTGTGAAACGCTCTTTTCTGAAATGCTCTGCCGTGAAACGCTTTATTGTGAAACTCTTTATTGTGAAACGCTCTTTTGTGATACGCTTTGTTGTGAAACGCTCTGTTTTGAAACGCTCTATTGTGAAACGCTTTGTTGTGAAACACTCTGTTGTGAAACGTTCTATTGTGAAACGCTCTGTTGTGAAACGATCTATTGTGAAACGCTCTATTGTGACACGCTCTATTGTGACACGCTCTACTGTGAAACGCTCTATTGTGAAACGCTCTGTTGTGAAACGCTCTATTGACGCTCTGTTGTGAAAGGCTCTATTGTGGCAGAATTTGTTGTGAAACACTCTATTGTAAAACGCTCTGTTGTAGAACGCTCTATTGTGAAAAGCTTTGTTGTGAAACCCTCTATTGTGAAACGATCTGTTGTGAAAGGCTCCATTTCGTCACGCATTTTCTGAAACGATGTATTGTGAAACGCTCTATTATATATAGTACATATGTGTATATAGTAAATTTAAATTTTACATGATGAAGAAGTGCAAAAAGCAAATATTTTTATATATGACGCATCAGAAGTACATACAATTAAAATTAAACACGCAAAATAGTTTTAGGTAGGCCTAGCCAGAAGAACCAACACGTTGCCACGCTCAAACCTCCCTACCCTTTAATTTTATTCAATAAACACAACCTTTTGTTGTTAACTTCAACCTTTCCCTCATCAAATAACACCCAAGTGTTTTCAGGCCTTATTTGATGCTGTTCTCTTGTACTACCCCGTTAGAACAATTTGAGAGGTTTGGCGAGGGCAAGAAGAGGAAAACCTTTTGTTTCCTATTCTTAAGTTTTTTAAATTTAAATTAATTAGACCTTTTTCGTCTTTTGTGTAGTACACTAGGTCAATTCTAGACTCTTTTTCGGGATCGTTCCCTTTGGAGTTAAATTTGTAGTGATCCGTGAATAACTGACCTGCTGACTTAATTACACTAGAGCACTGAATGGTTTTAGGATTATTTTGATTGGATTTGTAAATTATATATTCAAATTTTTCTATTGAAAACACAAAAACGATTTATTAATTAACATAAATCCATTAACTTTGAAAAAACAAATTATTATTTTCAAAAACACAATGAAATTGATTAATATTTAGCTTATATTTACATATATTGAAAAGTAGCAAAGTGATTAATTAATTTATTAATTAAAATTTGTATCTTAATGATTATATTATTTACATACGACGATTTGCCATTGTGAGTAATGAAATTTACTAAACGAGTTTACTTTATTCAAGTTCCCCAGAATCTACTTGAATTTCTTTATTTAAATGAATTTAATTTATTTGTTATTTTGTAAAAAAGGGATTTATTTAAAATTAGAAGTAACAATGATCGTTTGCCACTTACAGAACACAAGAAGTTCGACGCGTAATTCTTTCTGTCGATTTCCGGCGATTTAAAGTTGTTCTCCTTCGTCCCCAGAATGGTTTCTTCGGCTTACAGTTGTCTTCTCCTGGACTTAATTAAAGTTGTCCTCTCCTAGTTGATTGTAGTATCTTTTGGCAAGATAGGCCGTTTATATGGATATTCTTCTCCCGAAATTATCACGACCCGACTTAGCTTTAGGCCGGAGCTAGTACGCAACGCCCACCGTAACTGATCACCCTCGACTTTCTCTAAGTACCCTCGGAGCTCGGTCAGCTGTTTACTCGTTGGCGCTTCGTGCTAAACTAAAGTTTAGAGATGGTGCAAGCTGCTTCCTCAACTTGTTACTTGTCAAATGAGCATCTTTCTCTATGTGACAAGAAATTCTGATTTCTTGCTTTAGAAATATATTTTTTGGTCTTAATATATTTCCTGATTTATTTGATGAATTTTAGTGCCTTTATTTCCCATCGATTAGGCCTAATTTAATTATTATCTTCATTTTTTGAATTACAATGTGCGCTCTGTTTTGTTTTGCGTAGTACCTCCGATGACGTAACTTCCCTCTTGGGGCTTCGGTCTCGCGTTCCTGTATGAACTTGTCGATTCACAATTTTTGCATTGATTTCACCCAAACTCTATAACTTCTTTTTGCGTGGTCGGATTTTGGTTTTATTGACTTCTATGGATTGGTTGACGTTTTCTGATTTCTCTGGAATTCGAATGGCGTTTCTACTCTTCTTCCTTCTTGATTTATAGACTTCGTTAGTTTTGCTTAAATTTTGAAATTTATTTCCTGTAAATTTGAAATTTTCCATTTTTTCTTGCTTGTATCTTCTTCGGTTGGTCTTGAAACGCGCTAATCTGGTGTTGGATTTTTGATAGCTTGTTTGGTTGTCTAGTTATTCAGCTTGTTGTTACTCTAATTGCCTTCGTTTGGTTTTCGGCGTTTCATTCCCCCCTTTAAAGCTCTTTTCATATCTCACATGGCATTACAATTTACTACACGTACATATACCCTATTTTATCAAAATTTCCTTTTATTAATCTCTCTTGTATTTATTTTGAATTAATAAAATTTTTTATTAATTTATTTTATTTTTATAAAACTACTTGTTTATTTCTTTTGAACTTTGGCTTGATTATGCCCTATTATTGGCTCTATTAAATGCTATTTTTTATGATTTAATTACATTTGAACTTTATGAGTTATTGGCCTTTTTATGCCCAAGAATGACTTTACACTTTATTTTTTAGCTACTAAACTTTATAACTTTATATTTTTTATTACTTTATTTTCTTAACCCTTTTTAACTCTACAAATGACTCTACTTTGTTTTTGGATTTTATTCAAATTCTGCAAATTCAATTTGTTTACGCTTACATTTTAGTCTATAACTTTTTAACAAATTATCATAACAAAATTATTTTTATTACTCCTTGCTTATTTAACTCTCCTTTCAACATAAATCTAATAATAACAACTTTTTTTAATAAAATTTCAAACCCCTATCTTTCAATGCTAACTCATTTCTAACCAAATTTAGACAACACTGGACAAGTCTATTCCTGTCAGATCCTGCAAGGTTTTGGCTCGATTTTGCCGCTAATGCCTACGTCATAGTCTGCACTTATTACCCTACCACAATTTTTGTTAATTCTTCAAAATCATTAATAAAGACTATTTTTACATTTGAGACTACTTTTTTATCTTAATTTTGGGCTTTTTTGACACCCTTTGGCTTTAATCTTTTGTTATATTGACTTTGAATTGATTTTAATTAATGTAATTAATTGACTTCAATTAAATCGGTCAATTGGCCGTTTCAACGTGTTTCTTGATTGTATTTACATTCATTACCATAGCAACCAATAAAATAACAGGTAAAAGTTGATTCGAATGTATAATCTGTAATAATCTTAGGTTAGGCCTAGACTGATGAATAAACACGTGTTTCTTGATTGTATTTACATTCGTTACCATAGCAACCAATTAAATAAAATAACACATAAACAGTTGATTCAGATGTCCAGCTTAATAACACAAAATAATTTCCATAATGTATTTTATATTCATCAGAATATCGCCATATAAGTTACACTTCTCGCGTGTGGTCTTAGGCACGCAATTTGTTTTAGTATTAACTATCTCAACTGGGTGAACAAACTCTGAAGATGGAGCAGATGCACTGAAACGCGTAAGTGTTAAGATTTTAACTTTCTAAAATAATTCGTCACTGTTATAATTTCTAAGATAACATAAGATATAAGTTTTTTTTGTAAATCCTTGCAGTTGAACAGTTCTTGACCAGCAATAAAGTATATTTTGCAATCGTTATAGCTATTACAAATCGATATATTTTTATAAAGTGAGATTTATATCGATTTGAAGAGGGAACTTTATATTTTCGTTTGGTATAATTTAAAATCTCATTCAGTGTTCGGATTCTATTTGGGTATTTCCGTGAAATACAAACATTTTGTCAAAGCCATTGGCGCGTTGTTGCTTTTTCCCTTTGTCCACAGCATTGGAACTGTACATACGATACGTTTGTGACAGGTTTGTTTAGTTGATCTAATCTAGTGAAACAAAGACAACAAAGTGAAATATGTAAAATAAGAATTTCCAAGTATACAGTTCAAATCTATGGTTTATTCTCTACAATTTTTTATATTAAAATTTCATTTTTGGTTAAAGCACTTAAATAAATTTACTGTAAATTATAGTTACCTATATATTACGTGATTTTTTCCGTCATGTGACTTAATTTGGTCTTCTGCTTAAATTCACTCCATCTTAAATATTTATAAGAATTGGGACAGTGAAGGAGCTTACAACCTTCTCGTTCTTAAACATTTGGTAGACAATGAAAAGAAATTTAAGCCCTACTTTCGTGTGTCGAAAGACCAATTTTTCTTTTTGGTTAGTGCCATAAAAGATGACTTACCCACCAACCCTACTAATCGAGACGAACAACATTTGAATGCCGAGATTAAACTAGGGATAACATTAAGGTATGTACTAAACTTAAGAATGATAATTATTGTGTTAACTTATTAAGGCGATCCGCCACAAAAAACATAATTTTTCTGTATTTTTAGGATTTACCTTTGAATTTATTTTTATACTGTTTAGTACCAACTAAAAAGCTTAATTAAATACTTTATTTCTGTCGCGTGACTTTCTTCTCTCTTTTATATGACGCGTTTCGGAGATTTACTCCATCATCAGACACTTATCACTCTTGCGAGGTCGTTAAACATTACACAAAAAACACATAAACACAAACATTGAGTACATTATTAAAAAAATTTTTTACGCGTAGGATGCGTCCCGTATGGTGGTCCAAGGACAACTAAAAAGAATGAATGGGTAGGGTAAACATCCATACTTTTATGTATTTTTAAACTAAAGATTTAGATTTTTTTCGTTTTTTGAAGATGTTTTGATGTTGAATAACTTTTTCGTTTTTTAACCAATTTGAATAATGTTTTTAATATTTTATAGCATATAATATAAAGAAATTTTTTAGGTATGGAAACCTTTCTATCACTGAGGATAGCGACTTCGTCGTTGAAACGCGTTTGGGGTTAGTAAACGTATTTATTGTGAGATTTTGTGTTCAGGTTTAATTTTATATAGTTACTTTCTCACAAGTCAAACTTATTAGTTATTTATTTTTATACACAGTAATTTTAGGTTAGGCCTAGACTGATGAACCAAAATTTTATGTTTATTGAATGTATTTACAATGAATGGACATTTAACTGTGTTTACCATCTTAGATTTTATATTATAATTAATTCTACACCTTTATTATAAAAACATTAAACGTATGGAAACAGTAAATATTTGTATAAAAAACAATCTAATAATAAACGGCAATTGAAAGATTAAAATTATGTGTGTATGTTGCCGTTAAGGCTGGCAAAAGAATTGAAGAAAAGGCGTGATGAACTTCGTTCCTGACTTGGGTCCCACGACCGCACACATTTACTTTTTTTACTACGAACTCATCCCAGCAACTTAAAAAAGCAAAAATGTACGAAATTTGGACCAAATCGGACGTAAAATGAAACATATATGCGCAGTAATTATGCGCATGCATATATGCGCAGTACTTATGCGCATGAATATATGCGCAGTACTTGTGCGCATGCATATATGCGCAGTACTTATTCGCATGCATATATATGCGCACTACTTGTGCGCATGCATATATGCGCAGTACTTATGCTCAAGCATATATGCGCAGTACTTGTGCGCATGCATATATGCGCAGTACTTATTCGCACTACTTGTGCGCATGCATATATGCGCAGTACTTTACTATAGGCCTATATAAAACTTTCAATAAGAACTGAAAACGTGTTCCGAGGACTATGATCGGTGCTCATTTACTACTCTCACCATAAGGGTCACTGCAATAGCTCATCTTTCCTATAATAATAAGACCCACATGGAATAAATAAAATAATACAATCATCAGTCTGTGGGTGTATCACTCAAACTGTGGAAGATTTATAGGTTTGAGCATTGTTTTTATGATATAACCTCATCAAGTTCTACATTTCAAAATAATCCTCTTTAGTTTTTAAATCGCGAATGTAGGAAATACTTAAACTTTGAATATTACAAAAACAAACAGAACTAGTAAAGGATTAATGTAGAATAAAATATCCGTATTCCACTCACATACAGAATGTAAACAATTTGTATTTCTTTTGTACACAAACTTTGCAAACACACTGTTGTTTTGAACACTTACAACACTCTGATTCATTTGAATATTTACTCACTGACATGAAAAAGTTGTTCTGTGCGGATCGTCAGAGACTAGGTGTAAGCGCAAAAGTTTGAGCCAAAAAATTAAATTTTATTAAACATATTTTTTTCAATAAATTAGCTCAAGTAGTTTAGTTTTTACAGCAGGTTAAAGATACGATTAAGTGTGCGCCAAAATCTCGCTCAATTCCCACGGCGCGGAACGCTATTGGCGTACGTTTTATTGTCTCTAAAGTTTTTTTCAATTACTTGCATAGCTTTAGTAATACATTTTAGCTGTTTTCACCCCGTTAATAAAACATTTGATTTTCATTAACCACCCAAAGATTAAAGGTAAAATGATTTAGCATGTTGTATGATAATAACGATTTATTTTAAATCTAAATATTGTGTACCTTGTAATCAACATGGCCTTTTCTGTAGTGTTTAGACCTCTAAATTGTAAACCATATTCGCTTTGTTTTGGGTGATCGTTTCTGTGGCATTAAAGTCCCTTTGAGTAAACCAGTTTCCCTGTGGGTATGATAACGGAGCTTGCAAAAATAATCTCATGACTTGATGTAGGTATTATGCCTTACTACGAATTGCGTACACTTTATAGTATACTAAGTAAATCACTACAGTTAAAATGGGGTACAATATTAATTGAATTTTAGATTGAATGCGGGTATTAGATCGGTGTCCAATTTTCAGCTTAGTTTTAAAAACGAAATTCTTATTAGCGAATTTGCATTGGAAAAATGAGTTATTGCAGCGGCCCTTATGGTAAAACCTAAGGTCGGGAGTAGCAAATGAGCACCGATCATGGTCCCTAGAACACGTTTTGGGGTGTCATTAAAAATCATATATGTATATGTATAAATATATATGTGTTCAAATTTGGTTAAAATTTTGTACACATGTTGGTTGTCCACGTCGCTCGGACGAGTTCGTTAGCCAAAAAATCCAACAATCGGAAGCACTTTTTTTGACCGAAAGTAACTATTTTTGAGATTTTTTCTACGAGAATGAATTTGTTTTTGAGTTTTTTCTACAGGTATAAATGCAGGATGTTATTCTGCACATTTTGTTTTTTTACGCGACCTTACAGCTCGCATGGTTCCCCCAAAATCGATCAAAACGTAAAATGCCATAGAAGTACCCGGTTCAAAGCCATGTGGCGGATCCTACCGTGGGGTTGGCGTGCGAAGCACGCAATGCATTTTGTATTGAAGATACTCCCAATATTTACTTGTAGCCACAGAACAGACTGAACAATGAGGTATGAATGGAAAGTGAGTGATTGAGAGATATAAATAAAGAGAGAGAATGGTTGTAGATTAATGTTAAATTTTTTATGTGAGTTTATTATATATATGTATTTTTGTATAAAATATCTATCTTTATAAAATAGAAAGATAAATGTAAAATATATTTTTTTGTTGGGCAGTGTGTCGCATAAAGAAAACAAGCCTTTAGGGTTATTGTTAATAAGATTATGTTATATTTATTTAGTAGAAAGTAGGCATATTATCAGTCGGTTCTGTGGCAGGAGGTACAAGTTTAGTTTAGTGTTTTTAGTATTAGATAGCAAACAATATCAGTTAAAGACCGAGTTCAGTTCTATTTGTATTTGTTGTTGGCATGTTTGTTTAAAATTAAGTAACCATTAGGCTATTACGTATTGTGTAAAAGTATAGTTTGTTATTGTTAACGGCCACATCAGCTTTAAAGCTGGGGCCAGGTAGAAAGCATGTAAGCTACTAGACAATCAAACAAATAAAAACAAATAAATACTCCCAATATGCGGAATGGCGTGCAACCCATTTGCAGCACCGCCGTGAATAGACCTATTTCCCAAATTGTTATTTGAAACTGCGGTTCAGCTGCGTGGTCGAATTATTTAAATTGTAAGAATAATATATAGAAAATGAATGTATATAGTATCGTAAAAAGTATCTGTTGTATGTGTTTACATAGTGTTACGTAGGCAAGGCCAAATAGTCCTTAAAACTTATGTTCTAATTTTTAAACGGATGTCAGGGAGCATAAATAAATAATACATAATAATAACTTCTGTGGATCCAATGGTATAAGTATTTCAGTGGTAATAAAACAAGAAGTTAAAAAAAACTCCAATTCTACTTACAAAGAGTACACGGAGTTTTCTATGTAGTCGCAGAAGCTTACATTTTTAAACAACATAAATTATGTAGATTGATTTTCTTCAGTTAAAGAATCGAGTATATTCCGCTTAGAGGTAGAATTTAAAATATAGTTCATAAATACTTTATTTCTTGTTGCATTTATATTTAAAGATTTTTCTTAGAATAGCAGGAAAGCATATAGTCCTCGGGCCCAGGGCTTTAAAATTTATGAATACTAACTCTTGATTGAGGCTTCTTATATCCCTTATTTACGTCGAGTCTGAACAACATTTTGTAAGGTTTTTTTGTTTTCAAGATGTTTTCACCATGTAAGGCGTTTTGGATTTGTAATGGTTATTCTGAATTGTAATATGTTCAAGTTTTGGGGGCTCCACCAGATCCGACTTACGGATAATTATTAGCTTGGCATGTGACGTACTCCAAAGAACTGGCTAGAAATAAGTATAGAGACGTTTTCACAAAATAGTTACATATATCCTGAAGATTTCTAAAAAACAATTCCTACAATGATTATTTTTTACAAAATAGTTAGATACAGATAGCGCCAATGGATGGAGCGTGAAGAGGGGAGTGTGCAAGTCTCCTACGCCGGCTCCCACCACATTTCCCCTCTCGCGGCGGAGTACAGTCAGAGCCGCCTGCCTACCTAACTCATGTCTGCTCTGTAGTCGTGTTGATTGTATAATTATGACTCCTTACAGTTACTAAAGCCATATTATACGCATGGAAATTCGTTAAAAGTGAACATTAACATATTTGAAATTAAAAAACAAATAATATAAACAATAAGCGTATATCCACCAGGATAGCTGAAATAACTTAAGTTATGTAATTATTGTAACTTAATTACCTTGTTTTTTCAGTCGAAACAATCCTTATTTTAATTTTTAATGACCAGTTTCGGTAAGGTTAAACCGCCATCATCAGATTATCACAAAGTTTTGGTAGGATTTCCACATTAAAAGCATAAAATTTCTTTAATTGTCATCATCCACTTATTATATAACTGTCATTACTTTAATTAACCACATTATATTACAGATAAAGATACATACTGCTAGTTTTATTTGATCCATTTTTGGGTATTTTAAATAATTTAAAAAATATAGCAAATTAAGTAAATTTACATGCTTTAAGAAACCATTTTTTTGGTGTTTGTTGTTTAATAGCTCACTTAATATTAACTTTAACGAAAAATTTATAAGAACAAAATATAATATGTTTAATATGTATAAAGGTTCAAATGTGCAATATATTAATTCGCTACGAAGAGTATTAAGGGTCGGCTCTAGCTGTCGGCCATGTTGGTTGACACTCCATAAGACCAATGTTAAATTAAAATCCATATTTTTCCTTTATTTTTGATCTGATAATTATTAACGATATGTCATTTTAAAGCTATGGCCAATACGCATGCAAATGGCTTTTCCAAAATTAAGAAAAACGTTTTGTTTAATATTTATTAACAATTTAAAAAATTAATTTTTAATAATTTTTCATGTTGTCACTATTAGTTATAGCGAAAAAGTACCAAGCCATTTGCATGAAGAATTCGTCCCCAAGAGTTTAGTATTTTTTTGAAAACGCTATTTGAACAATTGTGGGTTTTAAATGGATTTAGGCTGAGCAATATCCGTGTAACCTACCGCCGCTATAGGGTGACTTTAAATATTTTTTTACGATGTAACTATTAATTATAGCGAAAAATTATCAAGCCATTCGGATGAAGAATTTTGTCCCCAAGAGTTTGGTATTTTTTTGAAAACGATATTTGAACAATTTCGGGTTTTAAATGGATTTAGGATGAGCAATGTCCGCGTAACCTACCGCCGCTACGCTGGAGTCGCAGGTTGCTTTCTGTTTTACTAGAGCCGACCCTTAACGAACTTGTAAGCAATCTAGTGAAACTCTTCCTTGTTGGGGTGGAGGGGGATGTACAAGGGGGAGAGGCGGGGACTTTTGAGAAAATACATGATTCATAAAGGTCTATCACATGACATTTATTATAAAATATTCAGCTTTCCCCTAATAGTTACGACAAAAAACCTTTATTGACTGGGCTAAAAAGCGTTCACAGCGACAGCGACTGTACCGTGGCTAGACAGCATCTGACTACTTTTTGGTGGTGACTGTACTGAACAGTCGAGTAAGAGAGGGTAAGACGTTACAGCGCATGCTCAAGTGACGCTACACGCTACCTGGCACTATCTATACATATAAAATCTGATACAATTATTTTCTACTCAATTTTTAATTCCAAAAGTAATAAAATGAAAGTTTACATTCGCCTAAGGAGGGCGGTGATAGTCGTTTAATCTCCCGCTCTCCTAACCTTTAAATATATGTGTCTTATTTTAGTTATTGAATTTGAAATTAACTCTAATTACTAGTACATAATAAAATCGTTAATTTAAACTCTGACACCTCTTCTTTAAATAAATCATTATTTGAATTATTCACTATAGTACTAGCTTGACATTACAAAACTTATTATATATTATTTATACATTTATAGGAATAATATTTAGTTGCTGTGGTGACTGATTTCGATTACTTATGAGGTGTTTTAGAACCCTCTCTTCAGTTAATCCTAATAAACCAGTCACAATACAATTATTAATTAATTAATGATTATTTATTTAATTTTAATGTTACTTCTGATATAGTGCTCTGGATATGATTTCGTTTGCTATTTGATTTTAACCCTCGAGATCTGTCTAAACAATCAAATGAAATATTAATGCTACTTACATAATTTTGGTTCCCACTCTCACACACTTTGCACTTTTATTTGGTTTTATAAACTCCACTTATTGACTTTTATTTATTTTATTTTACACTTCACTACTGCACTCTATTCCTTGGTCTTAATGGTTCTTGGATCCATTTGTTGTATTTAGCTTGATTGAAAACTTTGTTTGATGATTATATTTTAGTTTGAGAATTTATCTCTTGTTACTGATAATGAAGTTACTTTATAAAATTATTAATGTGAAATAAAACTGATGCATCTTGAAAGGTTTGGTCTGGGTGTTGATTGATTGAATTTTAGTTGATGACAGACCTCGTATCCTCTCCAAAATTTAGCCACCACACAGTTTCACGCATTTTTATTCTTCTTTGATTGGACTATTTGAATTTTATATTGTTCTAATTGGATTTCCAGTTTTACATATTTGGCAGTATTTATCGCGTGTCTGCACTCGTTGATTCACACCGAATAACGCAAAGCAGTGTATTTGTGTCTTAAGTAATCTAAGCTGGTACATCCATTGTAACTTCCTGTTGAAATAACATTACTCACAAAGCTAGTCCGGCCTGTTTCTATCAACGATTACAAAGTATAAAACCTAGATAGGCCATGGGCACTAACAAGCAATATAGCAGCTGAAGCCAACTCCGCCATCTTGGTGGGGGCTAAAAGCTTAAAAAGCAGCATTTACTACACGGACGATGAAGTTAAAATTTAGAAATTTCGCATGCAGACAAAACATTAGTGTTGGACAGTAATGGTGCAATTTAAAGTTGTAAACTAATTTTATTACTAATTTACCTTAAAGTTAAAGTTAAAACTTATATGTGGTTTTTAAATCGTCACACGAAAAAGTTGGTCTGTGAGAATTTTTTTTATTTTTCGGGTAGAGAAGTTTTGTAAGCGACAAAGTTTTAATAAGGACTTGAATTTAGCTTATTTTGTCATAAACATTTTTTACGAAGTGTACTCTGGTCAGAAAGGCAGGTTGAAGACAAGAGTAAATTAAGCACGGCCGGGCCACTCGTCGCGTCAGACGGCACTACATTTATCTGTGCGATACCCACTGCTCCTCAGGCCGCTTCCTATCATTGCAACCAAAACTATTATTACTGACTATTACTTAATTATTAAATACTTAATTACAACACTACTTCTGCTCAGATTAGTCTACCTATTACCTGTACATAATTTGAATACTTTCAAAACATATAAGACGTAATTTTCATTCTGTATACTTAATTTTGTATAGTGCTTTTTATATTTGAAACATTGACAACAGTTGTTACATAGTCTGAAACCTTCATAAGCCTCAGAAAACTAGGGTCAACTACGAATAATAAAAAAGACTCATTGCAAATTCAAAAACATTTAATGTTAAAAATAACATTGTTAGAAAAAGAACAAAAATGTAAAAAAAAAAAACACAGCAACTTACATTTTACATTTACTGCCCTAAAAATGTTATAACTTTAGTTAAATTGTCGGAAACCTGAAAATGAATGAATTAATGCATATTTTATTGATCCTTATATTATGTATATTAAATTAGTGCACAAACAAAATCATAATTATTATATTTATCTTATAAACTAAATTAAATAACAAAAGAAAATATTGCTCTATTTACAAAACAATCACAATATAAGGAAACAATTTAAACTACCTCGATGTTTTAAAAACGTGTTTGAGGTAGTGAGTAAATAAAACAATTTAAAAAAGAAATACACAAATACACACACACACACACATATATATATATATATACATAGACAAAAGGGAAAAACAAACAAAAATACCGAAATTAGCTAACCGGCTTTCAGAAATATATTTAAGACTATATATTTTTAGGACATTAAAAAAAACAAAAAATCTTTCGCTGCAGCTTTACAATTACTTTCCAAAAACACAAATTAAATACATACGATTTGGGGCGCGAAATCGTCAAAAGCGCTCGGCAGTAGGATGAATCATGCTCGGCGCCGCCATCTTGGTGGAGATTCTCGCTAAAAAGTCGGCTTCAACGATCGTCTCCCATAGCCTATCTAGGTTTTATACTATGTAATCATTGGTTTCTATGGATTCATTTATTATGAATTTATTTCAATTTTAGTTTATAAAATTCAAGTATTGGTGTTTACTTACCATTACTTACACTCCCACACCCTATATTAAATTGTACCATATTTGGCAGTATTTATCGCGTGCCATTGGTTTCATGCGGGAAACAAATTTATGACCTAAATGTAATCTTTATTTTAATCGAATGTTTGTTTTATATAAAAAGAGAGCAACATTTTGTCGGACAAATATTATTGGTAATTTCTCAGCGTCCGACACCCCGAATATGGCAAAGTTATGACGTCATAAAATGTAGCACCTAACCGCTGATTTTTTCAGAATCGTTTGAATAAAATATTTATAATTAAGTAGTGACCTTGTCCGTAAAAGTTTCTAGGGCATACTAGTTTTGTTGTCGCACGCCCTAAAGTTGAGGGTTTCATGCAACCCTTATGGTTATTACCTAACATACAATTTTAGGTTATAAACGGAATATAAACACAATCTTTTATCATCAATATATTTGTTTATACAAATTTCAAAAAGTGATACCTGTTCGTTTAACTTCGGAAACATTCGTACATCTTCGTATAACGCATAAACATATTCGATTAATAATATCTTCACTATAATATTAATAACTTCTAAATAATTTAATCTTTCTTTAAAAATATAATGACTTATGTAAGTAAACATGTTTAACAAATAGGCCTACAGATTTATAATCTTTATTATTGTACACATTTACCGAGTTAAAAATCCCCGTCAGCATATATAGGTAGGTCTAGATAAATAGGCCTTAATGTTGTTTTTAAATAGTTTTTTAAATGATGTATTTCATATGTGTACCTACTTATTAATCAGCCTGTGATTTTTTACGGAGATTACTAGTCTTAGTAATATTATGAAGGACGTGTTAAAGCGTTTTAAAAATAAGAAGATATTCCACAAGAATGAAAATTGTCAGCTGAACGTTATTTACAAACTCTTTATAATAGGCTATTATAAAGAACGTAACATAACTACTTTCCCAACAATTCTAAGCAAGAGGAAAAATTCCAGAGAACGCCCTTCTAAATGTTATCTATACTCATATTATAAAGAGGTAAAGTTTGTTTGTTTGTTTGTGTGTTTGTTTGTTTGTTTGTTTGTATGTAGGGGGTAATCTCTGGCACTACTGAACCGATTGAAAAAACAGTTTTACTAATAAAAAGCTACACTATCCCTGAGTAACATAGGCTATAATTCATTTCGATAAAAACCTTTTTTTATTCCAATATTTGTAAATTTAGTCGGAAAAAATTCTTAGGTTAGGCCCAGAATGATAAATCAACACATGTATTTACATTTATTACCATAGCAACCAATTAATAACAGATAATATAGCTGTTAGCTCCAATATTTCCATTAACAGCTGATTTCAAAGTTTGAAGCAATTATTGATGTATTTCTAGCTTTTAGTTTAGGGTTTTTAAGTGTAGACCTGAGCCTTGCTGGTTCTTTTAACCATTATTATAACTGATGTTATAAAATATAAGAAATAATTTAATTTGAACATTTGACATTATTTACCATCTTAGTTTTGAGGTTATCATTAATCCTACTACACCTTTATTATAAATAAAACATAACATATGTTTTTAGAAGGTTACATTGGGGGTTGGCGTGCGAAGCACGCAGGGGTCTCCCCTAGTAAAGAATATTTTAATCAACACTTCCAGCTTTAGCACTATATAACTAACTGAGGAAACGCGTTTGAATTGGACTGCGCCTCCCGTTAACGCCTTCGGACTAATTATTTAACTAATGTTTTTGTCGGTCAATTGAACTACTGATCAGAAAATAAGACACTTTACATGCCCTATTTTGGAGTGACAAAAGGTCATAAATATAGGGGTTGCATGAAACCCACAACTTTAGGGCGTGCCACAACTAGTATGCCCCGGAAACTTTGTCGGACAAGCTTACCACTTAATTATAAAATATTTTATTCAAACGATTTAGAAAAATATCAGCGTGATAAAGTTATGTGTAATAATTGATTTGTTCAACCCTACATCCTATACCGAGACAGTAAACACTACAATCATTTTACGTACGTTTGCTGCTATTATTTTTAACTTAGATATTATCCTTCATCCGATTGTTTTGACATTTGTACCTTCCACTATTGAATAAAAAGGGTTACATAAAAGGTATCCTGACATTTTTTGTTAAAATTTACGGTTTTTGAGTAATTTAGGTTTGCAATTTTCAAACAGCTGCCATTTTAAAACGAATAATTGGATTTAATCGCTTATTTTTCTTAGGATGTAGCATTGTCAGGTTAAACTTCTTGCCAAGTTTGAACTCAATTAGTCAAATCATTCTCTAGATATTAATTATTTTGTACAAAAACAAAATGGCGGATATCTGGAAAACTAAACGTTTTAGGGCATACCTTCATATGAACATTTTTCTTCCTTTTTTGTATAAGCAATCATATTCGAAAGTCCTGAAAGGTTGTCTTAACGCTCTGTATATTGTTGGCAGCGCTACGACACGCTATTCCATGCCTTTGTTAGTATATTAATTTCCCAAATAGTTGGTTGAAACCTTGAAACATACAAACTTAATTTTGGAAATTCGCTCAAGTCACGTCAGCTGTTCAGTTGCGTCATTGAATTATTAGCGAATTTTCATAGGAACAATAAGCTATTGCAGTGGCCATTATGGTAAGACCCAAGGTCGGGAGTAGCAAATGAGCACCGATCATGGTCCCCAGAACACGTTTTTCTGTGTCATTAAAAATCATATATATATGTACATATGTGTTCGCACTCTAGCGACCGCATTTTAAGTCCGATTTGGTCCAAATTCGGTACGCATGTTGGTTGTCTACGTAGTTCGGACGATTTAGTTAGCCAAAAAAATCCAATAATCGGAAGCACGTTTTTTGACCGGAAGTAACTATTTTTTGAGATTTTTCTTACGAGAATGAATTTTTTTCTACAAATATAAATTTAGCATGTTATTTTGTTTTCCACGTGACCTTATAGCTCGCTTGGTTCCCCCAAAATCGATCAAAACGTGAAGTACCATAAAAGTACCCGGTTCTTTTTACGCAATGCTTTGTGTGTTGAAGATATTCCCAATACGGTGGTTGGCGTGCGAAGCACGCAATGCATTGTGTGTTGAAGATACTCCCAATACTCGGAATGGCGTGCGAAGCACGCAATGCTTTGTGTACTGATGATACTTCCAATATGAGGAATGGCGTGCGAAGCACACAATGCACTGTGTATCGAAAATCCTCCCAACATGCGGAATGGCGTGCAAACCATTTTGCAGCTATTCAGCACCGTCGTGAATAGACGTATTTCCCAAATTGTTATTTGAAACCCTAAAACATAGGCCTATAAACTTAATTTTGGAAATTCGCTCAATTCACGTCAGCGGTTCAGCTGCGTGGTCGAATTATTTATTACTTATATTTTAACCGGTCGATTTGCAGCGAAAATGTGAAATGTAGGCGTTTTGTGTTCGTATGCATTTCTGTCTGAAATCCCAAACAAAATAGACCCGTTTGTGGTGATAACTAATCAAGTGGAATCTATTGTGCATAGATTTTATTTTGACAACGCTTGGATAATGAGTCATAGGCTAATAGAAACTCAGAAGTACTGATTGACACAATGCAAAGTGTAATACATTTACTAGGAATACACAATCACACGAACATTAAGCTTACATAATGGCATAATGTATGGATAGACATCGATTGTTGATTAATCTAATAGGAAATATTAGGTTAGTATCGATTGATGTGGTGATGTGACATTAAAGCTTCGGAGACCGACAATTATATAAAGTAGCAATGCAATGTTGTTTCCGTGAAGTAGCAATGGTTTCAATTTAGTACAAATACAGTGTGTTTTGGGAGAGGTTGGCACAACTTCCTCCTTCATATGGACATAGGTCCAGGAAGACTTCGTTTTCCATTTTGTTGTTTTTGCGAAATAAATCATATCTAGAGAAATGTTTGACCGATTGGGTTCAAACTGGCCATGAAGTTTATCCTAACAACGATCTAGTTTAAGAAAAATAATTCGACCACGCAGCTGACGTGAGTTAAGCGAATTTCCAAAATTAAGTTTATATTCCTATGTTTTAGGTTTCAACCAACAATTTGGGAAACAGGTCTATTCACGACGGTGCTGAATAGCTGCAAAATGGTTCGCACGCCATTCCGCATATTTGGAGTATCTTCAATATACAAAGCATTGCGTGCTTCGCACGCCAACCCCCATATTGGGGGTATCTTCAATACACAATGCATTGCGTGCTTCGCACGCCAACTCCACGGTAGTATCCACCACATGGCTTTGGGTGGTGTACTTCTATTGTATTTTACGTTTTTGGGGGAACCAATGATCAATTTTGGGAGAACCAAGCGAGCTATAAGGTCGCGTAAAAAAACAAAATTTGCAGAATAACATCATAAATTTATAATTTGTAGAAAAAAAAGCAAAAACAAATTCATTCTCGTAGGAAAAATCTCAAAAAATAGTTACTTCCGGTTAAAAAACGTGCTTCCGATTGTTGGATTTTTTTCCTAACGAACTCGTCCGACCGACGTAGACAACCAACATCTGTACCAAATTTGAACCAAATCGGACTTAAAGTGCGGCCACTAGAGTGTGAATACATTATATATATGATTTTTAATGACACCCCAAAACGTGGTGTGGGGACCATGATCGGTGCTCATTTGCTTATGGTCTTACCATAAGGCCACTGCAATAGCCCTTTTTCCCTATGGAAATTCGCTAATAAGCGATAATATCCATCCATGCGGTTCAAAATGACGGCTCTTTATGAACGTCAAACCTAAAGTACCCGAAAACCGTACGTTTTAACAAAAAATGTCAGACGCCTTTTAATTAACTATCGGATGGATGTTTTGTAACTGTCAAAACAATCGGATGAAGGATAATAGTTAAGTTATGTGTAATAATTGTTTTGTTCAACCCGGCATCCTATACCAACACAGTAAACACAACAATATTGTACATAAATATGCTGTTATTATCTTTAACTTAACTACTATCATTCATCCAATTGCTTTAAGAGTTACACCGTCCAATAGGGAATCAAAGGGCAACAAAAAAGGTATCTTGACATTTTTTGTTAAAATATACGGTTTTTGAGTAATTTAGGTTTGACATTTTCAAACTTCCGCCTTTTTTAAACGCATTATTGGATGTAATTGTTTTTTTAATAGATCATTGTTAGGTTAAACGTTATGCAAAGTTTGATCTCAATCGGTGAAACATTTCTCAAGATATGAATTAAATTGTACAACCAATGCGGGTATCTGAAATAGAAGCTTTTCTGGACCTATGTTCGTATGAACAATTTTAATTTTTTTAGGTCCCCAAAGATATTGCTGAAGTTCTGCCGACGTCTTGCAAAAAACCCTGTAGGCTATAATAATTGTATTAACTAATTTAGTATTGATTTTTTATCGAATTTCCATAAGGAAAGATTGGTTATTGTGTTACAAAAACCTTTAGTGGTCTATAAAGATCGGATTTGCGATACATGAAAAATGTTTAGTAACTTTTTTCGAATTTGGCTTAGTCTGTTTTTACTAAAACTCATGCAATTCCAGAAATAGATAAGATATTGAGTTCGAATTTGGTATAAACCAAATTTGAATGTTACGATTTACAAGTGTACCAAACACCAAATTTATGTTTACTAGGGGAGACCCCTGCGTGCTCCGCACGCCAACCCCCCCTCCAACTCCCTGTTTGGAACCCGGTGTGCGCCGCTGGAACCAGTTGTGTGGTCAGCAAGGCTCAGGCCTACACTTTAATAAAAACCTAACCTAAAAATTAGATATACTAAAATTTGATTTAAAATTTTAAATAAACTGTTAATGGAAATATTAGAGACTACAGCTGATTACTGAATCACCAATAAACATTACAAAAATAAAAAGCCTATAGTTCAATTAAGAGACCTAAAACACACCAACAATAACATAACCTAAATCAAATCATCTGTTGACATTTGAGTAAGTTTAAAGTAAACAACTTATTTATTTGAAACTCAATTAGTTTATCAGCTGTTTAAAATCAAATTACAGTATTTCCTATTTAGCCTAGTTGTAGCATAGGCTACTGATGCATTTTTAAAACTCGGAATAAAACTAAAATAAAAGTGTAAATCAAATATTTAGCTTCAGAGTGACTTAGAACTGGAAATTATCTTTTAAATAAAAAAAGAATCATCAAAATCGGTTAAGTATTAACTTCAGGAAGTGATTGAACTAAAATCAGGAATTTTTTTTAATATATAGATAATTTTTTAAATGGCGGTTGTTACAATATTGTAACTTGGAATATCTTGAAAACTGGTAACTTCACACACAATTTAGAACAGACAAAATATTATGGTTTTTTTAACGGCTGAAAACATGTTCGTTTTGGCGTTTCTGTAGGTAAAGGGATAACCGAGTTATCGACAAAAAACTGAAAACATAATTTGTTGGTAATGGTCAACAACATGCAACATTAATCTAAAAACAAAGTTTTTACTTTCTCCCCCTATACCATAGTATATGGAGAAAGTATTGTATTCGTCAAAATTTTCGAGTTTGAGTTTTTGGTGGAAATATCCGTTTTGGGTCCCCCTGAACCTAAAAAAGTGGTTTTCGGAGTGATGTCTGTGTGTGTATCTGTGTGGATGTTATCAGACCTAGAGCCTAAACCAGTCGTCCGATTTTGATGAAATTTGGTGTGTAGGTACTAATTCACGGTATCTCCAGGTGTTTTTTTCATTTTTGTGAATTTTTTATTTTTAAGGGTAATTTTCCCATAAAAACCCTTAAAATAACGGAAAAAATCAATTTTTCTAAAAAAACGGCTCTAACGATTTGATTAAAATTTCATAGTTTATTAGGGATCTAAAGTACTATAAACTGTAAAATTTTAATCAAAATCGTTAGAGCCATTTTTGAGAAAAGTTGGTTTTTCCGTTATTTTATGGATTTTTATGGGAAAACAACTTTAATACAAAATCACCTCTCCTACCCCACCCTACAAGTCACCGTGAATCTGTTTAATAATTTAAATATGTTTGTGAGAAAGTATGTGCCAGTTCCTGGTACCGTTTATTTTAATTCTTATAGTTTTAATAAATAAGATCAAATTAGCTGACCGTGCAAAGGTTACGAGTACTTACCTTCGCACTTAACTGATTTAATTCAGTTAGTTACGTTTATTAGCCGAATTTTTTATTTATTTACGTTGGTTTATAAACAACAGTATATGACGATTTATAACGTTTTACGTTGATTTAATTTTATTGATTTGCGTCATAGATTACACTTGCACTTGCAACAGATTGTTAATAGATGTCACCTTTCATTATTAACAATATGATGTATAATATAAAAGTTTTTGAAGTTATACTTCTTTGCGCCCGTTAGACACTTTGGGATGGGATGTTGGTCGAGAAACCGCGTCACGCTGAAAAGTAAGAACAAATTTTTAAGAACTATCGTAACTCTCCCTTGGACTAAAAGCCAGTGGCTAATTACTGTTATTATGTCTCTCTTACACAAGTTCAATCGTTGGCCGAGCGGTCTAAGGCGCTGGTCGTCGCTGCCGTCAATCCCCGATCGTGGGTTCTACTCCCGTCCACGGCCGAAATTTTTTTTTCAGTGATTTTCGTTTTTTTTCAATAATTAATCGAACTAAAAATTAAAAAATAAATATAGTTTAAAAAAAAACTAAAAAACACGCTTTTATAATACATTGAACTAAAAAGTGAAAAATAAACATAGTTTAAAAAAACTAAAAAACACGCTTTTAGAGCATATCAAACTAAAAAGTTAAAAATAATTTTTCAAAAATAATCTTAAAACAATAATAAACGATAAATACTAGCATTGTTGTAAAAAAAAGCGTGGGGCGCTTTGTCCATATTTCTCGTACATCGAGCGCCCAACGCTTTTTTTTTACAACAATGCTAGTATTTATCGTTTATTATTGTTTTAAGATTATTTTTGAAAAATTATTTAAGTTATACTTCTTTGCGCCCTTTGTAATCGGGTTGGGGTGTCGGTCGATCAACCTCGTCACGCGTTAGGAGTCTAATCCGGAAAGTGCCTTTTTATTCCTTTTCTCTACAAGAGATACCTCAAGAATCTCGGTGGGTGAGTGGATAACGCACTCGACTTCCACGCTCCCTGGTTCGATCCCCGGCTGGGAAATTTTTTTTCAAAAATTATAGGAAAGTATACGAATGGCCAAAGAAGTATAACTTCCACCGTCTGGTCCGACGCAGACCCAATTTTTTTAAATACATTTTTGTAACGAAAACATCAATTTTTTGCTGTTTGTCTATTTTTCTTCAACAGCGGGGAACGTGAGCTTTAAAATGATGTTTGAATAATTAATTTTGATGAAGCATTAAGTGAGATATCGCTTAGCGACAAAAAAAAACACCTTTTAGAAATCTATACTTATAAAAGCCAAATACCATTGACGCATTGACTCATCACAGTTTCTCCAAAACAACGAGGCCTACAAACATGAAATTTCGCACTAATACTCTAAACGCGCACTAAGAAAGGGTTTCCAAAAATTCGAAATTTTAGGGGGAGTTTTGGGGGTCAAAGTTACTAAATCACGATTTCTCAAAACCTACCGAACGGATTGAAATTTCGTATGTAGCTTCCTCTAGGACCATAGGTGCTCGCTAAGAAAGGGTTTAAAAAAATTCAAAATTTTAGGGGGGTTTTTAGGGTCAAAGTTACTAAAAAGAAACACAGAACGGATTGGAATGAAATTTACTATGTAGCTTCCTCTAGGGCCCTAGGTGCTCGCTAAGAAAGGGTTAAAAAAAATCTAAATTTTAGGGGAGGTTTGGTAGGGGGGTCAAAATTACTAAAAATCACCATAAGAAATACATTGTGTAATATATTTATTGATATAATATATTTTTGGTTAATATACATTTAACTTTGATTTGTCTATCCGTGCAAAGCCGGGTAGGCCATCTAGTAATGTATAACGATCCATTGCTCTAAAATATTATCTTTTGACCTACAGAAACTACAAAAGTTATTTTGTCTGTTGTTAAAAAGGAAAAATATCTTGTCCCTTGTGCAGTTTTCATTACGGTTTTCAAGATTTTCCACTTTATACAATAAATCGTAACATACAAAATTCTTTTACCAAATTTTAATTCAATATCTTATCTATTTCAGGAGTTACAGAAGAGTTTTTGTAAAAAAAAACAAAATGGCGTATTGCGACTAAACTAAGCCGAATTGGGGAAAAAAGTTAATGAACATTTTTCATTTATTGCAATGTACAGTATACAAATACGATCCTGCATAGATCGCGAAGGTTTTTTTTAAACTGTATGTAGGCTATATATACAGGGTGTCCGGAAACGGTTTAATATTTGAAGGTATATGTGGTTGAGAAACCTATGTAAAAATACTATTTATTAAGGTTGCAAAAAATGTATCCGCCATATTGGATCCGCCATATTGAATGTAACTTTTTGTTTTTTTAATAGGAAGGTGGTCATGTGATACATCATTTCGATGTAGAATTTCAAGAGAAAACCAACGGTGAAATTTTCACATCCATATCTTTAACCGATTTAAAATGGTGGCCAAAAATAACAAAATCGTGTTATCCAATTTTGCCTCATTTTACTGTATTTAAAAAAATATTAATTATTATTCTTTTTGAATTCAGATTTAAATACGCTTTCAAACGATACGCCACACAACGATATTTGGTTTTACCACTCGAAATCAATTTTGAAAATATCAAAATGGATGTAACTCAAAATGTTTGAATAGTTCCAAATATTGTTGTGTCTCGCATAGTTTGAAAGCTTATTTAGTTCTAAATCCAAATATAATTATAATTAGTATTAAAAACAAAAAATAGTACAGCAAATTGGGGCGAAATCGGAAAACACGATTTCTTTGTTTTTTGGCCGCCATTTTTAATCGGTTCAAGATATGGATGGGCAAGTTTCACAGTTGGTTTTCTCTTGAAATTCTTCATCGAAATGACGTATCACAGGACCAACTTTCCATTTAAAAAACAAAGTCACATTCAAGATTACGGATCCAAGATGGCGGCAACTTTTTTAAAAATCTTAATAAAATAGTATTTTTACATAGAGTAGGTTCCTCAAACACATCTACCTTCAAATTTTACTTATGTACGAAATACTAGCTGACCCGTACGGCGTTTCCCGTGGTGGTTGGTATTTTCAGTCTTTTTAACGTAATTGTATTCTTTTTAAGTGTTCAGTCAGTGAGTGATATTTGGCTTTTATATATATAGATCTTAAATAATAAAAGCACTATTGTCATAATAATAAAAGATCTGAAATTATGATTTTAGTAATTTTGATCTCCCCAAACCCCTCCTAAAATTTCGAAATTTTCATACCTTTTTTTAGTGAGCACCTATGGCCCCAGAGGAAGCTACATACCAAATTTCATTCCAATCCGTTCTAAAGTTTTGAAGAAATCGTGATTTAATAACTTTGAACCCCCAAACACCCCCTAAAATTTCCAATTTTTTAAAACCCTTTCTTAGCGAGCGCCTATGGTCCTAGAGGAAGCTACATACCAATTTCATTCCAATCTGTTCGGTAATTTTGGAGAAATCGTGATTTAGTAATTTTTACCCCCAAACTCCCCTAAAATTTCCAATTTTTTAAAACCATTTTTTAGTGAATACTTAAGGCCCCAGTGGAAGCTACATACCAAATTTCATTCCAATCCGTTTGGTAATTTTGAAGAAATAGTTTTTTAATAACTTTGATCCCCCAAAACCCGCCTAAAATTTAGAATTTTTTCAAACCCTTTCTTAGTGAGCACCTATGACCCTAGAGGAAGCTACATACCAAATTTCATTTCAATCCGTTCTTTAGTTTTTGAGAAATCGTGATGAGTGTGTCAGTGAGTGAGTGGTATTTCGCTTATATATATATAGATTAAACCATTTCCAGACTTTCCGGACGCCCGGTATATTGCACTTTACGTCCGTTTTGGACCAAATTTGGTACGCAAGTAGTTTCGAACCCAATTAATTACTCAGGCTATTTCGTCAGAAAAAAGTTCAACGAACGGAAGTACTATTATTTTGAGAAAAAAAATACATTAAACATAATTTTTATTACTAGATTTTTGTTTGGTTTCACCTTTAAAAAAATTATCGTGATTTCTGGTGTAAATCATATGACATGCTATAAAATGCCATAGGCCTTCAATTTAAAATAGCTATAACTATTTGACACTAGGTGTGCAAGACACTTCTACTTCAGTTACCTCTATTGATACTCAATTTGTTTGTGGTATCTCTAATAAAATTTAAAACAGTTTTAGAAAAGTTTAGAATGTTAAAAACTGAACGATGTTTAAGTTTTTACTGCCAATAACCTTCTCTCCTATATACACACAGCCAAATACAATTATCATAGCCTACTCCTTCTGTAAAGTGATTGATGTTCGTAGAAGCTAAGTCAATTTACCTAATGGAAGACAGACGGGAGAGTTACGAAACCTAAAGACGCAAACAGAATCTTAATAGAGACAGAATAACATTATATACTTCTCATGCGGGCGTATTGAACTTACATTTACTGTTTTCGTTGACATTTGATACTTTATTGATAAATCTATACTATTTGTTTCCAAATTCTACGCCCAGACTACATAATACTGTTCCTTGTGTCAAAAGAATCGCAAAACCAGGAGTATATTTTGTTTCATTTACCGCGTGTCCGTCAGTATGTAATTTATACTTAAAGATTTATATTAAGAAAATTGCTTGATGAATTTAAAATAATTTGACCATGCTTCTGAAACGCTGACGTGAGTTGAACGAATTTCCAAAATCAAGTTTACATGTTTTACGGTGTCGACCAAATATTTTTGAATTCGATCTACCCACGAAGGCGCTGAATAGCTGCCCGTGTGTATGAAATATATTAGTAGAGTTTGTTCGCACGTAAGCCCCAGCTTCGACTTACGCGCTCCGTCCATCGTTCCACCCGCAGCGGTTTGCCCTTCGGCCTTTGCGCGCTCGGGTACGCTTTGCTCGCAGAGTGCAAACTAGGCCGTTGGGCCTCGGCC
>JAGFPH010003622.1:17430-33553 GCA_018207615.1 Philaenus spumarius | reverse complement strand
TGACATTCTGAAACATTCTGGAAAATTCTAGAACATTCTGGAACATTCTGGAAAATTCTGGAATATTTTGGAACATTCTAAATCATTCTGGAATATTCTGTAATATTCTAGAACATTCTGGAACATTATAGAACATTCTGGAACACTCAAATATTCTGGAACATTCTAAATAATTCTGGAATATTCTGTAATATTCTAGAACATTCTGGAACATTATAGAACATTCTGGACCACTCAAATATTCTGGAACATTCTAAATCATTCGGGAACATTCTGTAATATTCTAGAACATTCTGGAACATTATAGAACATTCTGGAACATTATAGAACATTCTGGAACACTCAAATATTATAGAATATTCTCAAATATCCTAGATTTTTCTGGATCATTCTCGAATATTCTGGAATATTCTGGAAGATTGTCGAATATTATCGAACATTCTGGAACAATCTACAACATTATCGAATATTCTAGAACATTATAGAACATTAAAGAATATCCTAGATCATTCTGGTACATTCTAGAACATTCTAGATCGTTGTAAAATATTCTCGAACATTCTGGAACATTCTTGAATAACTAGAACATTCTGGAACATAATAGAGATTCTGGGAATATTCTGTAAGCTTCTAGAACATCCAGGTACATTCTGGTCTGTATTGTTGCCGTGCATCTGCTTAACACCCATGTTTCCGAAACCCAACCCCTGCAGTCCCAAACCGAAATCTTCTTCAGGCATGAGGGATGGAGTGCTACCATCCCTTACAACCCACATGGGGCTGCGGTGGTTGGTGGTTGATTGTGGCGGCACGCAGGTACAAACCACGCCTACATTTGTTATCTATATATTATATAAAAGCGAAATACCACTCACTCACTCACTCACTGACTCACTCATCACAATTTCTCAAAAACTACCGAACGGATTGAAATGAAATCTGGTATGTAGCTTATTCTAGGGCCATAGGTGCTTACTAAGAAAGGGTTTGAAAAAATTCTAAATTTTAGGGGGGGGTTTGGGGGATCAAATTTATTAAATCACGATTTCTTCAAAACTACCGAACGGATTAGAATGAAATTTGGTATGTAGCTTCATCTAGTGCCATAGGCGCTCGCTAAGAAAGGGTTTAAAAAAATTCGAAATTTTAGGGGGGGTTTGGTTGGTAAAAGTTATTAAATCACGATTTCTTCAAAACTACCGAACGGATTGGAATGAAATTTGGTATGTAGCTTCCTCTAGAGTCATAGGTGCTCACTAAGAAAGGGTATGAAAAATTTCGAAATTTTAGGAGGGGTTTGGGGGGGATCATTGTTACTAAAATCATAATTTCAGATCTTTTATTATTATGACAATAGCGTTTTTATTATTTAAGATCTATATATATAAAAGCCAAATACCACTCACTGACTGAACACTTAAATAAAAAGAATACAGTTACGTTAAAAAGACTGAAAATACCAACCACAACGGACAACGCCGGCGCCGTACGGGTCAGCTTGTGTATATATATATTGATTACATCAAGAAGTTATCTTCAACGTTTTCTTGCACTACTCTAGTTTTTATACTTCTCACCACATTATTTTATTTAATATGCCTTTGATTCTTTCCCAAAGTATTCAACTATTTCTGTTTAATAAAAGTCAAAGCACCATTATAGACAAAGTTATAAATACTTTATTAATACAAATTGTTTATTTTCCCTCACTATAGTCTATTGATATTTTGATTTTTTTTTCTGAAATAATGAAAAACAAGAAATTTTGAATTAATTAAAAATGTTCATAAATAAACAACACATGCTTGCGTTATACACGTCATCTGAAAATTAAATTACTCTATATAATTAAATTTAATTAAATTTGTATTAATATAATTAAAATCAGATTTGTTAAACAAATTCAAGTTTAAATACATTGTTATTTTTAATAAACACTTGTTTAATTACTAATTTAGACAAATCATGTATATGGAGTTTAATTATAAACTGTTTTAAACTTTGTAGTTCATTTGTTTCCTTTTTTTTAATAAAAACATGTTTTTATAAATATATCTAAAATTATTTGTGTAAAAAATAAACGGTACCAGGAACTGGCACGTAATTTCTCACAAACATATTTAAATTACTAAACAGATTCACTGTGACTTTATAATTGTAGGTGGGGTAGGAGAGGTGATTGATTAAATTAGGAGATTAATTAATAAATATTATTATTATTATCTAGAGAGAAAAGTATTCTAGCGATTTCGAAAAAAATTGCACCAAACACGTCAGTTAGGCCTGTATAGATGCACGAAAAAAGGTTTTGACAATTTTTGAAAAACAAGCCACTTTATGGCCAAAAAACCCTAAAAAAATCAGTTATTATTATTATTACTAGCTAAACGAGAATTAATAGACATATGCAGTTTTTTGTACATTAAAGGCTACAAATAAGCAAAATTTTATCAAAATCGTTAGAGCCGTTTTTTATAAAACATTAATAACTGATTTTTGGGGTTTTTTTGACTAAAAAGGAGGTTGTTTTTCAAAAATTTTCAAAACCGTTTTTCGTGCATCTATGCAGGCCTACTTGACTTGTCTGGTGCAAATTTGTTTGAAATCGATCGAATAGTTTTCTCTCTAGCTTTGTATACATACAGACAGACATTTTGTAAACATAACTTTTTTGGACTCAGGGGGTCCCAAAACAAATATTTCCACAAAAATCTCAACACCGACTTGTTTTGCGATCACTATACTTTCTCTATACTACAGTATAGTGAGAAAGTAAAACGCAGTACAATTTCTACTTAGGAAAGTAATATTGATTTTATGTGACCCATAACAAGTCAATTGCCGTAATGTTTCTGTCAATGTTTTTAGAAAAGAATTTAATGTTACTTGTGTGTCTGGTAAATATTAGTTGATACAATTGAAAAACGTGATAATACCGGTAGCCCAGTCGGTATAGGTTACAACTACCAGTAATTTGCAATACGGCTGATTTTTTTTATAAGTACCTTAAAGTATGTAGATTAACATAAAAAAAAGTTTACCAGTCTATCGATTTCCCAAAGTCGAAAAAAATCAATAATCATTTTTTTCGATTATCCTTAATATTTCGAGCTGGGATGAAGATAGAGAAAAATAAAAACTACCACCGTATAGAGAAGGTATTTTTGAACAAAAAAGGTCATATGTATTTATTTCGTCCGAGCAATTTTTTGTCTGGAAAAAAATAGATAATGCAGGTATGTATTTTGCAGCAGGGGAAATCACTAAAAGGGGACATCCTTATTCATGTATGAAGCGTTGGCTCATTCTAAATTGGCCGAATTTTAATATATCGAATTGAAACTTGACGTAGGAGTTAAAATATATTTTTTAAATATTTATGCTGAGTCTCAAATTGTTATCTTGAAAATGACCCGATCTAGGAGCCGATTTCGATTATCAATTTATTTTAAACATCTCCAGTTTAGAAACTTTTTAAAATATCAACCTGAAAGTTTTTTTACAAGTTAAATATATAGATTCAAATAAGATCAAGGAGTATAAACCTTTTTTATTATTTACTTTTCAAAGTACAAGTAAGTTAAAAATTTTTAATTTTAGACCTTTTTAGATTTTACATCAAAACGCTTGAGTTAATCGGCTGCAGATTAGTCAATTTTTTAAATATAGTTTTTAAAATAAGTATAGCAAAAAAAAAATGTGTTTTTAACTTATGTACCAATTTTTAAATCGATATGTTAAAAAATGTCGAAAATGGAGTCGTTGAATCCAAAGGTGTTATAGTTAAAACGAGATAGGTAAAACAGAAGACTATTTTCAAGCGCCTCGTTTTTAAAAATAGCATGAAAAAAGCGTGCATACTTACTAAGAATATTTATACTCAACTTGTAAAACAAATTTGATGTTGATATTCCAAAAATTGACGAAACTGGAATAGATTGAAATTAGTTCGCGGGTCTATCTTTTTCTCTATCTTCATCCCAGCTCGAAATATTAAGGATAATCAAAAAAAAAAAAAATGATAATCGATTTTTTTCGACTTTGGGAAATCGATAGACTGGTAATCTTTTTTTATGTTAATCTAAATACTTTAATGTACTTATAAAAAAAAATCAGCCATATTGTAAATTACTGGAACTTTTGGTCTAAATTTACCCCTACCGACTGGCCTACGGCACTTTAAAACATTTTCAATTTGATGAGTAAAACAAATTTGGAGTCTTTATTATTGTTCACAACTACCCACAATATGGAATTTAATTTATTTCGTCAAAGCAAAACAAAAATGTTATTACAAATTCCATATTAATTCTACACGTGTTGCAATATTACATTAAAACCTTGTTTCGTTTTGCAACCAATAACACATTTTAGGAACTACCAAAACAATAAACTATTAATATAACAAATTACCAACGGAACATCAAAGCAAAAATGCCCAAGCCAAAAAGCAATATAAGTATTGATTGTTGTGGTTTGATATTGTTACGTGTGTGGATAATAAGAACTCAAATCAAATAATTCGACCACGCAGCTGGACCGCTGACGTGAGTTGAGCAAATTTCCAAAATTAAATTTATAGGCCTATGTTTTAGGGCTTCAACAAACAATTTGGGAAATAAGTCTACTCACGACGGTGCTGAATAGCTGCAAAATGCTTCGCACGCCAATCCGCATATTGGGACTGTCTTCAATATCCAAAGCATTGCGTGCTTCGCACGCCATTCCGAAAATTGGGAGTTTCTTTAACACAGAAAGCATTGCGTGCTTCGCACGCCAACCCCCGTATTGGGAGTATCTTCAATACACAATGCATTGCGTGCTTCGCACGCCAACCCCACGGTAAAATCCACCACATGGCTTTGAATCTGGAACTTGTATGGTATTTTACGTTTTGATCGATTTTGGGGGAACCAAGCGAGCTATAAGGTTGCGAAAAAAAACAAAATGTGCAGAATAACATCCTACATTTATATTTGTATAGAGAAAGAACTCTAAAAAAATGTCATTCTCGTAGGAATAATTTCAAAAAACAGTTACTTTCTGTCAAAAAACGTGCATCAGATTGTTGGATTTTTTTGGCTAACTAACTCGTCCAAGTGAGGTAGACAACCAACATGAGTACCAATTTTGAATCAAATCGAACTTAAAATGCGGCCGCTAGAGTGGGAATACATATAAATGATTTTTAATGACACTCTAAAGTGTGTTCTGGGGACCATGATCGATGCTCATTTGCTACTCCCGACCTTGGGTCTTACCATAAGGGCCACTGCAATAGCTCATTTTTCCTATGGAAATTCGCTAATAACTAAAACTGTCGTGCTTCTATTGTACTCACAGTGACAATATAAATGCTACGTTACAAAATGTATACGTTCTTTTGGAACGAAGTTCCTTAACGCGGGTTTCGGTAGGAGTTAACCAATAGAAAATGTAACGCGTAACGAAAAATAACTGTTATTAATTGGTTGCTATGGCAATGAATGGAAATAAATTCAAGAAATTTGATGTAAATTTGGTTTTGGTTCATCAATTTAAATTAAGAGACTCCCGGTTCCGTCCGTCGTAGTTCAGATATTATTGTCAAGCGCTGAAATTTTAGGTTAGCCCTAGAAAGTATTAAGTCTAGGCCTAACGTAAAATTATTGTATGTATGTCGACGTTAATACAGGTAAAATAAATTAAACAAACACACAATCATTTTATGTTAGGCCTAGACCGATGAACAAACATTTTATGTTTATTGAATGTATTTAAATCTTAGCTTTGTTTATGTAAACAATTCTAGACTTTTATTATAATTTTTTTTTAACGTCCTGCTGTTTTGCACTTAAAGCTAATGAAGACGGGACCTACAGTTTTACGTGGAATCCGAACCACAGCCAACGATGTCTGTTAAGAAATCATTTAGAAAATTATTCGGGGTCAATGGGAATTGAACCCGGAATTTTTCCATTGATGTTTGCCATGACGATTGCTAAAGCTTTGACGCCTTAAGGGTCGGCTCTAGTAAAACAGAAAGCAACCTGCGACTCCAGCCTAGCGGCGGTAGGTTACGCGGACATTGCTCATCCTAAATCCATTTAAAACCCGAAATTGTTCAAATAGCGTTTTCAAAAAAATACCAAACTCTTGGGGACAAAATTCTTCATCCGAATGGCTTGATAATTTTTCGCTATAATTAATAGTTACATCGTAAAAAAATATTTAAAGTCACCCTATAGCGGCGGTAGGTTACACGGACATTGCTCAGCCTAAATCCATTTAAAACCCGCAATTCTTCAAATAGCGTTTTCAAAAAAATACCAAATTCTTGGGGACGAAATTCTTCATGCAAATGGCTTGGTACTTTTTCGCTATAACTAATAGTGACAACATAAAAAATTATTAAAAATTAATTTTTTAAATTGTTAATAAATATTAAACAAAACGTTTTTCTTAATTTTGGAAAAGCCATTTGCATGCGTATTTGCCATAGCTTTAAAATGACATATCGTTCATAATTATCCGATCAAAAATAAATGAAAAATATGGATTTTAATTTAACATTGGTCTTATGGAGTGTCAACCAACATGGCCGACAGCTAGAGCCGACCCTTAACAACCACGGCCATCGTGGCCTACTTTTATTATAATAACATTAAACGCATGGAAACAGTAAATATTTGTATAAAAACAATCTAATAATAATCGGCAATTGAAAGATTAAAATTATGCGTTTATGTTGACGTTAAGGCTGGTAAAAGAATTGAAGAAAAGGCGTGATGAAGTTCGTTCCTGACGGGGGTCCCACGACCGCACACATTTACTATTTCATTTGCTGGATTGTGCCATTTTTGTTCTTAAAACTTTTAAAAACCTAACTCAGTTTTTTCGGCCTGGAAAATAGATTACAATTTCGAGGCTTTTTAATGGTTTCAAAAACATTTTAAAAAGTGTAAAACTTAACCTGTATATTTAAAAATCCAGTGCCGCGGTGTTTTCCAACTCAGAAACTACTCGACCGATCTTAACCAAATCTTTTTCAAAATGTGTATTTTATTCCAACTTAAAATGTAGGATAGTTTTTGTCACTATCTAAGGGGTTGAAATAGGGTTACTACCCCCTATAAAATAAATAAAAATTTAACTAACTTCCTACAAGGTATAACCATAAAATTAATTATGTAATATTATTTTTAAGAGGATACAAAACTATTTTTAATTTAGATTACCTAAGTGAAAGGCGTGAAATGGAATAACTACCCTTAAAATTAAATAGTAATCCCTACACTTACCTTTTCTATACTCACAAAAAACTGCTCAACTAATTTCACTAAAATTTTATAATTTACACACATTAGAATCGGAATATTTGAGAGAATGTGGTCTCTGCAATCAAATAGATTTAAATGGGGTAGCTACCCCTACTCAATAAAAATAAATTGCACTAAATTCCTACAAACTATAAAGCTAAATTTATTTAATATTAATCTTGATCGATATATAAAAAAACATTTCGATTACTTAAGTCAAAAGGATGAAATAGGATAACCACCCTTAAAATTAAATCAAGCATTAGCAAAGCATTGCCAGGTCCACTAGTAAATAAATACATCTTTAAAATGGTTCACGTTCTGTGATGATATTTTTTAGGCGTCTTCAGCCGTAAGATGATTTGATTTTTATGAATGGTCTTAATTTGGGTCTCCACCAGAATCAATTTTCGAATCAATATGTTCTTGACTCGAGAAGTGACTTACACATTTGGTTGAAATTATTTCAGAGTCGTTTTACAAGTTTGAACGAAATGTATAATTAATAGTAAAATATTTTACATTACATTATTTTGATATCTACTATTTTATAAATTATATTTATAACGTTTAGAATTTTAAATGAATTTATGTGATACTATTTTTACATGAAAACTGAATGAGAGAAACTGCACAAATTATTTAATGTCTAGTTTCTCAAACATTTAATTTTAGAGGCAATTAATTCTTAGTGTAAATTTTACTTAATGACGAGTTACAAAGAATCTTCTTAGCAAACTACCTACACTCTAGTCTTTTAATTATTAAATTTAATCTTCAATGTTGCTAAATAAGACCGTACTAATTAAGTATTTCGCCATATTTTCCGTATATTTAATATATAAAGATAAGTCTTTATTAAAGTTAGTTAATAATTAAACATAAAGAATATTTAAAGTTTAGATGTTTTCTAAACTAATATTATAAATTAAACAAATAAAAGAGCACTGTGGCGACAAAATCATACTGATTTCAATAAAAACCAAGAACCACAAAACAAGGAACAACAACAATAAATAAACAACTAAATTGTTAGTTATGTTTAATAACTATGTACATTTCGATGACATGGTCATCATCCTCAGAGGGTTTTAACATAACTTACAATTTAGTTGTTTAGTTATTGTTTTTGTTCCTTGTTTTGTGGTTAGGGGTTTTTATTCAAAACAGTGTGATTTTGTCGCCACAGTGCTCTTTTATTTGCTTAATCAATTAATCTTGATTAAATTACGTTCCGAAAACTTAAATGTACTTTAGTAAAAGACGTTGGTTCCTAATTGAGCTTTTTTAATATACAGTGTATACAGAGACCAGTTCTCAAATACACATGTAAGTTTTTACATTAATAAATATAAATTTTATTCTATACTAATAATATTATAAAGAGGTAAAATTAGTTTGTTTGTCTGTAGGGGGTAATCTCCTGAACTACTGAACCTATTGAAAAAATAGTTTAACTAATAAAAAGCTACACTATCCCTGAGTAACATAGACTAGAATTAATTTTGATATAAGGGTTGAAACAAAAGCCTAAAACAATAAATATTAATTGTTATACTTTCCTTAAAGCTAGAGAGCTGAAATTTTGTAAATTTCTTTCTTTCAAGATACATAGAAAATGTAAACTAGATTTGCGTTTTGTCGCGTGCTGCTAAGGGATGAAAATGTGATAACAGCCCCCAATAAATATTAATTGTTATACTTTCCTTAAAGGTAGAGAGCAGACATTTTGTACATTTATTTCTTACAAGAACACAGAAAAAGTAACCTAGATTTGCGTTTTGTCGCTTGTTAGTAAGGGGTGAAATTGTGATAACAGCCCCCAATAAATATTATTGTAATACTTTCCTTAAAGGTAGATAGCAGAAATTTTGTAAATTTATTTCTTACAAGATACATAGAAAAAGTAATTTAGATTTGCGTTTAGTCGCATGCTGCTAAGAGGTGAAATTGTTATATCAGCCCATAAAACAATAAATATTAATTGTTATACTTTCCTTAAAGCTAGTGAACTGAAAATTTGTACATTTATTTCTTACAAAATACACAGAAAAAGTTAAGTAGATTTGCGTTTCGTCGCTTGCTGCTAAGAGGTGAAAATGTGATAACAACCCATAAAACAATAAATATTAACTGTTATAATATAAGTAAGTGAGCTGAAAATTTGTACATTTATTTCTTACAGCATTCATAAAAGTATCATAGATTGTATTTTTTGCGGGGTGCTAAGGGGTGAAAATTTAGTAACAACCCCTATACAAAATGTTGATTGTTATACTTGCCTTAAAGCTTTAGAATAAATACTTAATAAATTAAGGAATTTTAAAATAAAATACCACAATGTTACATCCTAATTTAATTAAAAATAAATAATAAATATTATAATTTAATAGTAGGGCTTATTTATATAAAATAACCTGTTTGCATTAGCTTCGACGCGCACCACAGCGAGCGAAGCAAGCAGGGGGCGGAGCCCTCTAGTCAATTATAATTTAACTTAATAATATTTGGACAAATACTTGCAGTTCGCTTTTAGTATTTGTAGAGCGGGGCGTTCTTTTACCAGAAATCCAATCTTTATACGAAGATTCAGAAGACGACGACGATTTTGCAAATAAATAGATTTCTTCTAAACTGAATTAGTTTACACGAGTGTGATTTAATAAAAGACGTCGCAGATAGATGGAGTGGATTACAAATTGTTGTCAGTAAGTAACATCTGTTGTCCATTCAGTTCTATTTTAAGTAAAAGGCTGTCACAACAAGTTCTTACAAACAAGTTTTCAATTCTATTCATTTTATTGAATTTCTGTACTTGAATATGATTTAAGTTTAGTAGTTTGAGTTTACGATATAAACTCATAAGTATATTACTACTAGTAAATCAATTAGATACACATCAGAAATAAATAATTTATACAAAATACTATTTAAACAACACACTTTATCTAGGCCTACCTAACTGTGCAGACGGAGATTTTTAACTCGGTAAATGTGTAAATTTTATAAGGATTATAAAACTGTAGGAATATTTTGTTAAGATTATGTGTTTATGTATATTATTATATATATTTAAAAAAAGATAAAAATATTATCTTTTAATAGCCTTTTATTTCATATTGCCAGATCAAATGATTTAAATTAATATTATAGGCTATATTATTGATGGAAGTTGTAAACATAACCCCAAAGTATAATTTTACGCTGGGTTTTGTTTGCGTATTACAGGTGATGGGTGAAATCAGCTGTTATATTTATTAAGTTAAATGAATATTTATTTCTTCTTTAAATGTTAGGCTACTCCACGTACACTCGCTTTTATAGGAGTTGATATTTTATTATATGTTACTGTAAGTTACTAATGTGTTACTGTATGTTATTAATATTTTATTTTAGTATATGTTGCAATTATGTTATTACATATAGCCTGCTATATGCTAGTAATATATTACTATTATGTTTATATAAGTTACTATACAAGTTACTAATATGATATTATATGTTAATATAAGTTACTATATGTTACTAATGTGTTATTATATTTTACTAAATATTATTTTATGTTACTATATACTTCTAATACAGTATATTATTATATGTTAATAGTATTTTACCTTAGAATATGTTACTAATATGTTTTTATATGTACTATATGCTAGTTATATATTACTATTATGTTATTATAAGTTAATATGTGTTACTTATGTGTTATTATATGTACTGTATGTTAATATAAGTTACTATATGTTATTATATAACCTATTAGTAATATGTTATTATAGTTTACTAAATAATATTATATGTTGTCATATACTTCTAATATGTAATTATATGTACTATATGTTAATATAAGTTACTATATGTTACTAATGTGTTATTATATTTTACTAAATATTATTATATGCTACTATATACTTCTAATATGTTATTATATGCTAATAAAATATTACTTTAGTATATGTTACTAATATGATATTATATGTACTATGTGTTAATATAAGTTACTATATGTTATTATATATTACTAATATGTTATAGTTTACTAAATGTTATTATATAATACCATATACTTCTAATATGTTATTATATGTTAATAATATTTTATTTTAGTATATATTACTATTGTGTTAATATAGGTTACTATATGTTACTAATATGTTATTATATGTAATATATGGTAATATAAGTTACTATATATGTTATTATATATTATATAGGCTATGTTACTAATATATTATTATCTGTTTGTATGTGTTACTATAACAGATGTTATATTTAAGATAAACTATACTAATTTTAGAAATAGTACACTCGTTTAACGTTGATTGATTTTTAATTATTTTCTTTATATAATAATTAAAACTCCTAATTATGTTTAGTATTCTAAACTATACAGTTCTAGAGAAATTAGTTTCACTTTATACATTACGACAATCAAATGCAACTAATTACGTTTGGTTTTTGTAATAGACATAGTATACGAGTTCAAAGAAGGGTCTTACCGGCACCCTGAACAAGAATACAACCTTTTGTGTTTATAAATTACAAATAATAATAATCACGTAGCGAATTCAATTATTAATAACAAACGCAATTAATTTTATTGAGAAAACATGGTTAGTTGAAAACAATAGTGTTTGTTAATTCAGGTTTGTTGAATAGTTTGTTTAAAATGCGTAGGAAACTAGCATTTTGATATTGCTGTGGGTTTTAATTTTGAACTTTTTCACAAAATGACTTACTCTCGTTTCGTTATTATTGTTTTCCTATTTGTTTTCTAAGTTCTTATGTTTATATTTATAATAATCCGTAATAATAGTTCACTCGAATATACACTGTCTCAATGTTTAGAATAAAGAACATTCATTTGGACAATACATGCATTGATGCAAATATAAACAACGTACAATTTGGAACGTATTTTATTTTTGTATCAGCGTAGTAAACCTTATATATTATTTCTCGAAGGTGTTATTTGTCGCTAAGCGATATCTTCCTTAATTCTTCATCAAAATTAGTTATTGTAATAGTACATCTACATTCGCTTCGGAATAACTTGTAAAGAATTATAAAAATCTAACACCTAATTTAAAAAAATATTAATAATAAAAAATTAAATAAAAAAACGGACATAATTAGGTCAATAAACGCATGAATAAGTATATTTAAATTAACTAGCGAGTCAAGCGGAAACAGTTGATAAAGGTAAAGAGTGCTCTCGCGGATCATTAACGAACTACCACCATTCGAGAATGCATCAGCTTTTCAGAATCGTTATAAAACAAGAAAAAATCACTAATAACTTTTGTAAACGGGCATACAACGAATAATTAACGCTCTATTCTATAAAGACTACATACTCTTGAACATAATAAATATAAATACTAATAAAAAACGTTTGATAGAAATAAATAAAAATACATGTTATACGAACCAAGGACCGGCTCCAAATAGCCTACGCACGTAACAGCTGATTGAAATATAGAAAGACCCGCAACAAAGTTGAAAAATTGAAGGTAAAAAAACAAAAAAGGAAGGGTAAACAAATTTGGCGGAGAGAAGCCAAACCGTTATTGTTATAGACTAAAAGGGACCCAACCGAAATAGAAAATCTTGATTAACCTGTAAGGAGAAAACCTCGATAGAAGAAGAAAAGATCTCACGAAGTTGTTGAAGATTATCTAAAGTGTGGTGAGATATTACTAATTATATTTCAGCGTTACATTAACCTAAAACTTGCCAGACTATAACTGAACATTTTCAAAACTTTTTTTAATTATTAATATTGGGTGGAATATCATTGCACACGGATACCAGCCCCGAGAATAAGACTTTTTATGTAAAATGAGCTATTATGCCATGGGTATTTTCATTAAATTGTATTGTTACATAGTAATAAATAATCATTGATTTCTTTTGTTCTTCCTAAATGAAATTGTTTTTTCAACACTCCGTACCGAAAGTAGCTACTTTCGATGTCAGCTGGTAGCAACGAAAACGATCGTTTCCCAAGCTCTAATTTAGAGCAAGGGAAAAACGATCAGCTGATTTTCCCTTGCTCTAAATTTGTTTTCCCTTGCTCTCAATTAGTTTTCCATTTGCCCGCTACGCGCTCTGACGTCGCTTTGCCGTTTATTCTTACAATTTATATCAGCTGTTCTTATTGTTCAACAATGTAAACCGTTCTTCAGCATTGTGTGTATTTTTGCGTCGTGATGAAAAGTACCGTTCATAACTTGTACCGAAAGTGATTTTCCGGCATTTGCTCCAATTATTCCCGTACTCGGCTTCGCCTCGTACGTGAAACACACTTTCACATGCTCGGCTTCGCCTCACACGTGAAATTCGATATTCCTGTGTTCGGCTCCGCCTCACACATGAAACTTGGGCGCGCACCGGAAAGTGCCACTTTCGGTACTAGTAATGAAATATACTATTCTTTCACTTTTAAAGTTAAGAATTAGAAAAGAAAATATATATTACATTAATCAAGCAATTATTCTCAAGCTTATGTTCCCCGCTTTCCGCTATTGACGAAAAATAGACAGACAGCTCAAAGTTCATGTTTTCGTTACAAAAATTGATTAAGAAAACTTTAATGTTATACTTCATATGGTTCCTAATGAAAGGCGCCATCTATTAACAATCTGTTTAACTAGCATGACAGCTGTTAGTTTGATTGTTTACATTCCTTTATGTAAGTGTTATCTTTTATAAACCACTGTAAATAAATAAACGTAACCAACGTATTGGATCAGGTAAGTCCTCCGAACTTGCGAAATATTTGCACGGGTCAGCTAGTAACATATATATTTTTTTAAATTTAGTAGGCAATCAAATAAATGTTTTCAATTTAGTAGCCAATCACTTATATTTTTAAATTTAGTAGACAATCACCTATAAATTTTTTTCAATTTAGTAGGCAATCGCATATATTTTCATTGCATTATTAAACTAAACAGTTGGTGTTTACACTTATTATGCTGTCATGATAATTCTCGTGGCCGGATAGATTGAGGCACATTGTAATGGATATACATGTAAACTTTAAACAAACAACGCTGTTAATTAAAATGGCTTTAAATGTTACTTGACGTCACTTTGACTCGAGACATATGAGATCTGTATTATTGTTTTGATACTGAAATGACATTCTTTTGCGATTAAATTACAGTTATATATATATATATATAGTTTTCTTTATTTGGAGTAACGACTTCCTGTGTCCATGTAAGTCAATCTAAATTGTAATTTAATCAATATCTATATTGTCTAACTACTTTACAGATATTATTACGTTCTTAATTATAGTTTATAATTTGAAGATACACTTTTAACAGTGATATGTTTTAACAGGGGTCAATAGAAAAATCCATACAAAGTGAGGCAGATGCAACGGATCATAAAAGACAGTTACGGCATTTCAAAGATCATAAATATTATAGTCCGTATCTAGGTCACCTTTACCCAACACCACTATACCACAAGTTATGTTATTGAGCGAAATGAGCAGAGAGTGGATACATTTACTTCTGAACTACTATTATAAAGAGGTCAAATTTGTTTGTTTGTATGTAGGGGGGTAATCTCTGGACCTACTGAATCGATTGAAATAGTTTTACTAATAAAAAGCTACACTATCCCTGAGTAACATAGGCTTTAATTCATTTTGATAAAAACATTTTTTATTTAAATATTTGTAAATTTACTCGGAAAAAATTCTTAGCTTAATCCTTGACTGATGAACCTACTCATGTATTTACATTTATTACGATGGCAACCAATTGAATAAAATAACAGATAAAACAGCTGTTTGCTCTAATATTTCCATTAACAGCTGATTTCAAACTTTGAAGAAACTATTTGTATTTCTAACTTTAAGGTTAGGTTTTCATTAAAGTGTAGACCCGAGCCTTGCTGGTTCTCTAAACCTTTATTATAACTGCTGTTATAAAATAAAAGAAATAATTTGATTTGAACATTTACCATTATTTACTATCTTACCTTTGGGGTTATTATTAATCCTACACCTTTATTATAAAGAAAACATAACTTATGTGCATAGAAGGTTAAAACGGGGTTGGCGTCCCTTAGCATGCAGGGGTTTCTCCTAGTGTATTATAAACTGCGTCAGTATTTCCTTTTTACGTGTTTTCTTATTATATGGTGTGGTTAACATTTTCATGTTTGTATAATGTTAATTTTTGTTTTCAATACATGTTATTTATACTATGTTAATATACTAACGTAGTACTTTAATAGAATTAAAATAACTAAACTAATACATAATTGAAAATAACTAATTTATTAATTATTCATAAGACTTACATGCAGTTCGTGAAATCTTATATATATTTTAGAATTTCCAAAGAGTTATTCTTATTTCTTCATGCGATTTCTAAACAAATCACACTGATTACAATAGCGTTGCAAAAATTCGGGCCAAATATGTTCAATTTGTAAATAATGTAATAAGAGGCGGAATAATATACTTCCTTCGAGGGAAGAACATTATTAAATGTCTTGGCAGACTTCCAACCATCAGAATCCACGTCATTACCACAAGAGGCAATTAAGTGGTTTAATTTTCTGATTTTATCCAGTAAGTGAGTCATTAAATGTTAAACGTCAAGACATTTAAACTTCGAGGTCATTAAGTGTCTCTTTCTTGGTTTGTCTGTAAGTGGATGATCTCATGTTTATAACACCAAAATATACAAAAATAGTGTTGTGTTTTCAAGTACAGATAGTTATGGTTGTTTAGTAGACATCGGTTTTCAATTGTATTGTTAGTTACTATTTCATAAAAATATTATGTCTATGTG
>JAGFPH010003622.1:0-16844 GCA_018207615.1 Philaenus spumarius | reverse complement strand
TTACATTTGTATAGATTTAAACAAATAATTATTCTTATGTCCGTTATACAGGGTGAACCATAGGCGTCGCGTGGACTATTGTCTTGGGGGGGAGGGGGGGGGCACAACCAGTCAACGGCAGATCCAAAAATTTGTTTATGGGAGACAAAATAGAGAACACCCCAGGCTAGAATAGATTCGGTTTTTGATAGTGTAAAACAACGTATCAAAATTACAATTTTAAAACTAAGTTGTAGTATATCTACATTAGTATTTATATATATACCAGGTTATCCGTCTTGCAACTGTTTGTATAGTTTGACACTACGCGTTCTGGAACAGGTTTTCATCTTCAGGTTTAGAAAATATGTATTACTCACATGTGACCACGTCAAATATAAAGTAAAAAAAATCACACGCACAGATTACGATACAAAACATTGCATTGCACAGTCAAGCTAAAATGTTTACAAAAGTTCGCATGAACACGAAACAGAAATCCTTCTAAATAGTTGGCATTGGTTCATGTCTTGTGTTCAGTGCGGCGATCACTCATCAACTGAAAAAGTGCATCCGTTATCTCCTGCATCAATAATATTTCTAGGTCTATAGGTAGAGATTGCGGTGTTATACAAACTATTGGATTTGAAATATAATTGTTCATTGAGGAGAGAACCACTTTGTTGGGTGTTAGCAAAATAAATTTAATATTCTTCTAATAAATTCATTATAATAGTCGACCTTTGTTACACGAATGCAGAGGGGTTAAACTCACAGATAAATTGTCGTAAATATGATCACTGTCAATTAAATGTATGGCATATTTTGACTTGTTCTTTCTAATATGTTTTTTGGGGTAGATCTTCTTTAAATGTGTTCTTGAATTTTATGCCTGATTGCCCAATATAGAACTTACCACAGTCGATAAATTCATAACGGTTTTTCAAGCTACAGTCATTAATAAGTGTGGCATTATTTTTAAGGGTATGTTGCAAAGTTTGGGCCACTCTGTATCCAGGAGCTAATGCATAATTTATTATACGGTACAATTTTAATTAACGTTGAACCATTGACTGTTGAGTTATGAACCATTATGTTATGTTTTCCCTTACGATCAATGCATTTTAAATTAGGATTCAGACTTTGAAAGCCTCACTTCTTTGCCATTTTCTTGATTCAAAATATTTAAAATGAATACATTTTAATACATCGTTCAATTGAAATACAATTATTTTACTTTACAAAAATACTAATTGAATTTATGGGAGCATCGGTTAAAATCAATTATGTGTATGTATAATTTGCATAAGAAAATAAAACTCGTTGGTATGATTTTTTTCGTATGAAAATCAAAGATCCCATATCCTTCGGGAAAATTAATACCAAACAATTATCATTGGTTGTACGTAAAATCTAAATCCGTATACAAATTTGTTGTAATGTTTAATTTTTTACAATTAATTCAGAATAACATTAAAGCCAAACTAAGTTTCATAACTAAACCTTGTTGCTGCAATTCTTATACTTTAAACAAAACTCTTTATATACATTAATTGAGCATAAACCTTCTTTTAGTTAGTTTTGAATATCTTGGGCACCTAATTTTTTGTAAACTAGTTTTAAGGATTGCGGATTGGAATGGTGGGGGAGGCTGGGGAGGGAAGTCGCACAAAATAACCAAACCTTCAACGAGTTAAAGAATAAAATGACGTAGAATACTTCAATCAATCCATTCGTTTAGCCAAATGATATCTCATAATAAGTAAATTTTAACGAAAGAACGATTAAATTGGAAAATAATTTGAATGTTAAACTTAATAAGGTAAAATAAACAACATAGTTGAAACATTCTTGACATAAATTACTTTACAAAAGGAGTGGAAGAACTTTACAAAAGAGTAGAGATTAATTATTATTTCTATATTCGCCACAAATTAATATTAAATTTATATACAATGTTGGGGGGCACGTGCCCCCCCCCCCGGCGTGACGCCTATGGGTGAACTTAAAGTCTGGAGACACCCCTGTAACTTTTGAGTGAGTAATAGAAAAAAAAAACTCAGGTAATGATTACTGGGTAAGAAGATTTACTTGTTTTCGGATAAGACAACGTTGTTACCATTTCCAAAATGGGACATTTTGGGGTTAGCTTAAAGATTTTAGATGCAAACCCCTGCCTTGTGAACACTCATTTTAAAGGTATTGGTACAAGCCTGTAAATGACGAAAACTAGAGGTCTCTAGGTTATTCCTATCTAAAGTTATTTATCGTTAAAGACGAGAATGATTCAAGTCCTTCTAACGTTTTAGTGAGCGATTGGTGAAGAGCCAAATCCAAGGAATATTTATTAGATATTAGGATGTACTTGTTTTTTGTATGTGGGAACTTTGCCTCCGTTTCAACAAATGTATATATTGGGGGCAGCTCAAAATTTGGATATACAAACCCCTTGTCATATGACCATTCATTTTAAAGGAATTAACAAAAGAAAACTATCAGTGCAAATTTGAGGCCTGTATCTCAATCCTAGTACAAATTACAACAGTCAAAAGAAATTGTATTTTTGGGAAAACCAAAAGGGTGGTTTCATTCCACAAGTGGACATTGTCTATGAGCTATTGTTACCCAAGTCGTATCAGTAGTTGAGTATTTTCCAGTCTTTTATTAGTCTCTTGCCAGTTTTGTCCTGGGAAACATCTTTCTTCTACTTTGTCATGTAGTAGGGTTGAGATAGAGGCCTCAAATTTGCACTGTTAATTTTCTTTTGTTAATATTTTTAAAAGGAATGGTCGCATGACAGGGGTTTGCGTACACAAATTTTGAGCTTCCAACAATAATTCCAATTTTTGAAACGGGAGCAAATTTTCCTTTAACATAATAATGTACATCCTAATACGTAATAAACATTCCTTGCATTTGGTCCTTCCCCAATCACTCACTAAAAAGACTTGGACCATTCTCGTCTGTAACCGTAAATAACTTTAGATAGGAATAAGATAGGGTAACCTCTAGTCTTCGTCATTTACATTCTTGTACCAATACCTTTAAATGATGGGTCAAAACGCGCAGAGATTTGCATTACAATTTTTGAGTTGCCCCCAAAATTTCGTATTTTGGAAATGGTAACACAAACGTTGTCTTATGCGTAAAAAGTACATCTTTATACCTAGTAAATATTACCTCAGTTTTTTTTTTTTTGTAATTACTCACTCAAAAGTTACAAGGATGTCTCCAGACTTTTAGTTTTACCCTTTATAATGTAAAATAATTACATTTTACTAAAGTTTGTAATTTCAAAAGTGTATTCACAATTAATGCAATTATCGTCAGACGGTACTTAATATACAATACTGCATCTATAAAAGTGCAAATTGAATCTAATTTGTAATATTTCATTCATATGAAGGGTTGAGAAGCCAAGGGGTACAAGTGACATTTTTTTAATAATGGAGTTAAGCGCAGAAACTGGCTCTTCAACACTTTAAAATGTTTGTGGTCAAGGAATACAATTGTAAGTCTACCATGTGCTGAGATCTAGTGGCGAAAAAGAACTACTTCGTACAAGAACTGTTTAGTTTAGAAGCTAAGGGATACATGTGATGCAAGTCGCTTTACTTTACATAGGTAATAAACTTGTAACCTATGTTTTATTACATAACTTCTAATTCTTGTTAACACTTTCACTGCTCCGCAAATTTTGTATTTCCTATGATAGGAGCCGACCTTTTATTTTTAATAATTATAGCCTAAATGAGTAGAAATGACATGTGCGTCCATAGCACATAGGCGTAAAACGCAATGCTCTGTTTATTGAAAATTCCTCCAATACAGGGGATGGCGTGCGAAGCACGCAATGCATTGCGCATTGAAAATATTCCCGACATTTTGGTTGGCGTGCGAAGCACTCAATGCATTGAGTACTGAAAATACTTCCAATACGGGAGTTGGTGTGAGAAGCACGCAATGATTGTGTATTGAAAATACTCCCAATATGGTTGCTGGCGTGCAATGCACTGTGCCTGGACCGCTTCTCGTAGTGTTCAGTGTCAAGCTCGCAAGTGCGTCCTTAGCAGTATGAAATTGTAAATACATTTTTTACTCTTTCAAATGGTATTTACAATGACCACTTTGTTAAAACAAATAAACAACCCGTATATTTCTGTATAAATCTGGAAAGGCATACAGTATGAGGTAAATAAAAACAAGTTATGAAACCATTACCATTAAGTAATACAAATTGTCTGCCTTACGCCTTGAAAACTTGCGCCTGAAGTGGCGTTACTTAGTCTAGGACCGTACTAGCCAGAGATTTATTAGCAAAGCTTTTTGCTGGTTGTTCAATTAAACCGCTTATAAATCAACTAACCAGGTCACACAATAAACAACACTATTACAGTTGTATAACAACCCTCAAAGCTTCTTGAGTAAATAAACATTTGGAATAACTAAAGATAACACACCAACTCCTATAAAAGCGAGTGTACGTCCGTGAGTAACATATAACAGCTGATTTCACCCATCATCTGTAATACTTAAACAAACCTAGTGTAGATTATAGTTTTTGGTTGTGTTTTGTACCACCTTTAAAGAAATAATGACAATAATTTGAAACGCGTGCTGGGCTAAGACTAAGATGGTATACAATCCTATAAGAAATAAAACTTTACCGAGTACAGCAAAAGATCTGTGACCTTACCTTATTTAAAGTTGATATTGAACACCTGTGTTAGCTATTTACAGGAAATACAATAAATACAATTCATATAACAAACAGTTAAGTTTATAAATTACTTGCAAATTGATATGCAAAATCACATTCCCTTAAAGAAAATTTACAATATTGATTTTGATTAAATTTAAAAGATCCATCCCCTAAAGTAAAATTTGAAAAACCCTCCCCATTTATGATAAAAAGATTTATTACAATTTATTAATTTTTACAAGATTACAAGATTAAATACATTGCACCATGGATTTATTAATAACACTTTTTTTGTTGGCCAACCTTAATACTAAGTCAAATTAAATAATAAAAATAATGGCGTTTAATAATTTTCCGAGACGTCTCTCATTTAAGAAAAAAAAGGTTTTTTGAATTTAGAATGAAATCCTTTGAGGCTTGTGGTTCCAAAAATTTGCTAGCGGTCCCATCCAAGTTATTTAATTAAAAGAAATTTACATACAGCCTTTATCAGATTATTTTTGTATTTATTTTTTGTTATAAAATAGCCTTCATTAATTCTGATTTTAAAACAGGTAACTGCTATTTTGAATTATATATAATTATCCATTAATAGTCACTGATATTTCACTAAGTTGGTGTTTGACACTAACAGTTCTTTGGAAGACAGAAATTTTCAAAAGTTAAGCTTATTCATTTTTTGTAGGTCATTGTTGCACCAGTTGTAAACTATGAAACAAAATACAACATAATTTTAGTTTCAGAACCAAAAGGTTAAGTGCAAAACTCATGTGCAAAACAGAATTGTAATATTATGCAAGAAACTGAATGTCTGTTCGTGCAAGAAACTGTATGGTAACCATATTGTTTTATAAAATTAATAACAGAAAATTTGAACAGAGACTATGGCTCTACTAATATGTTTCTCCTTTATATAGCACAAAAGGCTACTATATTTTAAACTGAAATTTGCTGAAGGCTTATAGGCTGTATCATAGGGTTAAAAGAAATGGCTGTATAGGTTAAATTTACTTATAGATTAACAAAATTACTCTGTAACTGCAGATATATAATTATAGTTAAAATTTACAACAGTACAAATTAATATAGCAACTCAGATGGAAATATAATTAAGAATTTGTTTAAATCGTTACCTGGTAATAGATTTCAAAATGTTTAAACGTATTCACATGTTTTGTGAAGTAGCGAAACTTGACCGTCCGATTTACAATATGAATAACTTTCGCGACATTACTGTTTTTGATTTATCGCACTTTGTAAACGACTATTTTTGATTAAAGAACTAGTTTACGTTTCACTTCGCATTTTACAAACGTTTATTTTGCCATGAGGTTTTCATGTCGGTCGTTGAAGATCCTTTTAAGTTCAAGGTTAATTGTAAAGAGGAATGACGAATGAAGGTTAGCATTACTTGCCTTTATCTACGCATGCGCTTAGCAATGTTAATGATCAGCTGATTGGAGTTATGTTCGCTACCCGCTAGATGCCGTGGGAGTTCAGTGTATTAGCAGGGATTTAGTTTTAGTTTAATCAGAGTGCTTTTTGCTTCAAATAGTGGCGCGCTATTTAAATAACGGCACAGTTTACAACGCTATAATTTCTTGTGAAGTTGATTTTTTTAAATATGAGTTATAGAACTATAGTATGTTGTAATATACGTTATAATATTTGCTTTGAGGTTATAAACTGTGTATAAATACAACCTTTCATCATCAATATATTTGTTTACACAAATTTAAAGAAGAGATACCTATACGTTTAACTTCGGAAATATTCGTACATCTTCGTATAAACATATTCCATTATTAATTTCTTCTCTATAATATTAATAACTTCTAAATCATTTGATCTATCTATATGAATTATAAAGCAATTAAAAGATAGTATTTTTTGATCTTGTTTTAAATATATAATAACGTATGTAAATACAACTTTTTAACAAATAGGCCTACAGTTTTATAACCCTTATTATTGTACACATTTACCGAGTTAAAAATCCCCGTCAGCATAGTTAGGTAGGTCTAGATAAGGCCTTTAATTTTTTTTTAAATAGTTTGTTTTTTAAATGATGTATTTCTGATGTGTATCTAATTTAATCAGCCTGTGATTTTTCACGGGGGCTTACAAGTATTTTAAATAAGTCTTAAATTGATCGTTCAAAACTATTTGTGTGAACAATAATTCTGAACAATAACTATTTCTGTAAACAAAAATATAAAATTCTTTATACTTACTAAATTACTATTTATTTACTAAATTTACGACTTTATTAATGTAAAAACTGATTTTCTCTGAACTTTCAAAATAGATATCATAATGTTTTAAAGCATAACAATTAATACAATGTCACTAAGGTGGTTGCGAACTTTTACATTTATTGGCTGCGACTTTCTAGACAATGTAATTGACCGAGCGGAGCGAGGTCTCCGTTTTAGCTTGACCGTTAGGCATTTCGTCAGTGTGTCTGTCTGTCTCACGATTACGGCCAAACGCCTTGACCGATTGTCATGATTTTTTGCATGAATGTTCGTTATTCCTAGGCCAAGCCATTTATATATATGTTTTTTCCATTTTTCATTTTTAACCCATTAAATAAAATAAAAATTGCGGCCACACCGTTTCTCTCAGTGAATGCTTTTTTCCAAAGCCAATTTGTGGCTTAACCGTAAGTCGAATTAAAAAACTAATAACATTTTGCCAGTATCAAATTTGATGTTCTAAAAAAATTGTTTTCTTTATGTTTTTTCGTATCTGTAACGGTAAGCTCACAAAATGACATCAAACTTCAAATTTGTTAAAAATCGTCCAAGTTTTGTATTTTAACCACGTTTTTATACGTTTATTTTTTAGATATCTTCATAAAACCTATAATTTTATGGAGAGGGAGAGAGAGAGAGAGAGAGCGCTTCCTGCTGTCTTGCTCTTTCCTGTGCTACGTCATTGTGGCCGCTGTGACTGTGAGTGAGTTGTGGAGGTTGGAGCCGAGATAAGGAGCCCGATTGGCGTTCGTTGCGTCGCATTTACTGAGTTGTAGTCCTTTACCAATTACATTCCCTTATTCATTTTACATTGCTGCACCACACAGTATTTAGAGTCGAACACGAGTAAATTGTAAAATAATTTTTCACTAGCTAAACCTTCTACTTACTTCCTTACTGGCACACTATTTTTAACCTAAGCTCAAAACCACATTTTTTATTTCAACGAGCGAGGTCTACTGTTCACAGAACTACTAGTAATTTTCAGTTTTATTAGTAGAAGGTTCAGTAGGGAAGCGCTTCAAGACGAAACCGTGAAGTCTATAGTATTTAGTTAACCCTCAAAGCGGAGGACTACAGACCTGTGAAGTCACTCCGTGCCGCGACAACACGTTTATAACACGTGATTGTATCGAATATTTCACCCACTAAAAATCTTCCAATCTCAAAAAGACAAAACCCATTGGAAAGTTAATATTTCAAACTTTAATTTTTGTATTCACAATTTCTTTTTTAAACATATATTTACTTGTGTAATGTTATGTTTTGCAGAGTATAGTAAAAATATGTAGTATATTAGTTATTAGAATTAGTGTTTTGGATGTAAAGGTTTTGAACCAGTAAGACGGACGAGGAAGTACGGTATAAACACGGAAATTGTAGCAAGGTCGCGTGATAGGTCATTTAACGCGGAACAAAACAAATGCTACGAAAGCAGCGGTTGTTTTGTTTAAGATGACAACAAGGAAGCTAGACGGGTTATAAAGTATAATCCGAATCTAGAATGGGGGCCAGGGGATTGTGGTCGATGGGCCAGAGTGGAGTGGTCGGGTGACCAGTGAGGGGCTGCGAGTTAGGCCAGTCTGTTATTAAGTGTGAGGCCGGAAAAGTTGGGCCGGTTCGTCGTGCAAAGTGCGGCCAGGAAATCGAGACTTGGAATTCAGCTCTAGGTTTGGACCACCGAGATACCTGTGAAGACATCAAACTGTGTGAGCAAACCAAAGTATTTCAGTCTATAGTTAGAGTCACGTTATATTCAGAGTTTTGGGGTTATTCAGATAAAAGTAACACGCTTTAGTTGCCAATACCGTAATCCAGTCTGTCTTATAAAGGTCAATTACCTAGTATAAGAGATGTATGTAGCATAAGTGTAGCTAATGTGAGAAATTGTATGTTATCTATAATTAATTGTAAAGGCGTACAAATAAATTAATGTTAAAATAATTATTACCACTGAACCACTGATGTGTTATTATTGATCTGTCCCTTTGTTACTGAAGTATTGTAGGGTTTGAACCCGGGTGATAAGGGAACCAGTATCTTAACCCTATCAGTAATCATCGTTTGAAAATTTACTGACAAGACTCGGAAAAACGAGTCATTTTTCTAAGCCGTATACAAACCTATTTTGAACAGAATAACTGTATACCATTGAATTCGTAAACATCTAGAGTTTCTAATGCTGCCTTCCAAATATTCGTCACTCTTATATTTTCGATCTTATTGGATTTCCTTGCAATTGGACAGATTTTCGACCAATGAAAAAGCACATTTTGTATTCGAGATACCTGGTACAATTCGATATATTTGTGTGGATGTGTTTATATCGATTTGTAGAGAAAGGTTCAACATATCGTTTCGTGTAAACTAAACCACATTTACTGTAACGGTTTTATTCGTACAGTCCTGGGAAATACAGAGTTTTGTTGTCACGCTTTGAAAGCGACTGTTTTAACGGTCGGTCACTCACTATGTTGTATAAACTTCGTGCGCGAGAGGTTTTATTTGTTTGATCTCATTTTGTGATTCAAGTAAAACAAAATAATAATTTACAAGTACACAGATTAATTCTATGATTTATTCTCTATACTTTGTTATAATAATATTTTATTTTTGGGCATATATTCCTAAATTACTATTCAAACTAGGCCTGGTTTTGTTAGCAGTCTTGTAGTAGGAACATAAAAACTGGTGTTTTCAAAATAAGAAATTTGAAATTGATATATATTTTTATACAGTTCTATTTAGAATTAAATTACAAAAATGTACATTTTGAAAAAAATTATACTTCAACATTTAAAAAAAATGCTTACTACTTTTATTGTAGGCCTAAAGTTGAACTTTTCCATTCGTTACTGAACATTTTTTGTTTCTTGAGCTAATAAGTTTGTAAATTTTACATCAATAAAATGTTTACTGGCATATATGAATTCTTTGTACCTTTCTCTACAAGAAAGCTAAGGAACATTTTTTAAATGGCTTATAATTATTATATTTGGTGATTTTTTGGAAAAATGCTTGCAAACGCCAAAAAAATGTTTTTCGTTAAGATTGTCGCTTCTAGTAAGTTATTATAATTTTATATTTTGATACTAGTATTGCAGATTCCATACGTTTAATGTTATTATAATAAAGGTGTGGAATTAATTATAACCCCAAAGCTAAGATGGTTAACACAGTTAAATGTCCATTCATTGTAAATACATTTAATAAAAATAAAATGTTGGTTCATTGTATTAGAATTTGAAGAAAAGGTGTGATGAACATCGACCCTGTTGGGGTTCCCACGACCGCACACAGTCTTTTATCTAGAAGCTTTTTATTACTTTTCAGCACCCGAATAGTACATTTGAGTTATCGCCGTTATTTATGACTCAATTACTAGAAAACATTTATCGTTAGATGTGTCTTAAAATAGTCTAAACATTTGGTGTAAAATTTATAGTTTTACAGATATTTAACTTTGAAAATTTTCTACTTTTGAAAGATATTGTTTCAGGAAAAAAAATAAGTAAAATGTACCCTAATTAGATGAATATTCATACCCAGTTACATGATTACATTCTAAACCGTTTCTGAGATATTAGGGTATTTGTAAAAATCACATACATGCAGAAAACAGATGAAGATAGGACACATGTTATACTAATATCATAAACAGGTAAAATTTGTTTGTTTGTTTGTATGTATGTAGGGGGTAATCTCTGGAGCTACTTAATAGATTGAAAAAATAGTTTGATTCAATAAAAAGCTACACTATCCCTGATTAACATATTCTATAGTTAATTTCGATAAAAACCATTTTTATTTCAATATTTGTAAATTTAGTCGGAAAAAAATACTTAGGTTAGGCCTAGAATGATAAACCAACACATGTATTTACATTTATTAAAATAGCAACCAATTGAATAAAATAACAGATAGTATAGCTGTTTGCTCCAATATTTCCATTAACAGCTGATTTCAAAATTTGAAGCAATTATTTTTGTATTTTTAGCTTTTAGGTTAGGACTTGAGTGTAGACCTGAGCCTTGCTGGTTCTTTTGACCATTATTATAACTGTTGTTATAAAATATAAGAAATAATTTAATTTAAACATTTTACATTATTTACCATCACACTGATTTAAATAAAACCCCGAACCACAAAACTAGGAACAAAAACAATAACTAAACATCTACATTGTAAGTTATGTTTAATACGTTACCCTTATGTACATTTCGATGACATGGTCATCATCCTCAGAGGGTTTAAACACTACATAAGGGTAACGTATTAAACATAACTTACAATTTAGTTGTTTAGTTATTGTTTTTGTTCCTAGTTTTGTGGTTCGGGGTTTTATTTAAATCAGTGTGATTTTGTCGCCACAGTGCTCTTTTATTTGTTTAATTATTTACCATCTTAGTTTTGAGGTTATTATTATTCCTACACCTTTATTATAAATAAAACATAACATATGTTTTTGATTGGGGGTTGGCGTGCGGAGCACGTAGGGGTCTCCCCTAGTAGTTTATACAATTTCAACTAAAACATTTTAAGGTTTATTTTTGTAGGAAGTGCAATTTACTATACATTTTACAGTTTTTGTTTTCTAAAATATTAACAAAATTATATTGACCAGTATTTCGTGAGTAGAGCAAGAAAGATTAGTGTTCTAAAGGTTGACCAAGGTGTAACCAAATATTGAATATTGATATTCATACATATTGAATATTGATTACATGTGTAATCATTACATGTATTTACATTTATTATCATGGCAACCAATTGAATGAAACATTTCCATTAACAGCTGATTTCAAACTTTGAAGCAATTATTTAAATTTCTAACTTTTAGGTTATGTTTTTATTAAAGTGTAGACCTGAGCATTGCTTTTTCTATGAACCTTTATTATAACTGATGTATATACGGAATAATCATTTGAACATTTAACACTATTTACCATCTCAGCTTTGGGGTTATTATTAATCTATACTAATATTATAAAGAGGTGAAGTTTTTTTTTTGTTTGTTTGTATCTAGGGGGGTATCTCTGGCACTTCTAAACCGATTGAAAAAATAATTTTACTAATAAAAAGCTACACTATCCCTGAGTAACATAGGCTATAATTCATTTCGATAAAAACCTTTTTTTATTTCAATATTTGTAAATTTAGTCGGAAAAAATTCTTAGGTTAGGCCTAGAATGATGAACCAACACATGTATTTACATTTATTACCATAGCAACCAATTGAATAAAATAACAGATAATAATGCTGTTTGCTCCAAAGTTTTCATTAACAGCTGATTTCAAAATTTGAAGCAATTATTTTTGTATTTCTAGCTTTTAGGTTAGGGTTTTAAAGTGTAGACCTGAGCCTTACTGGTTCTTTTAACCATTATTATAACTGCTGTTATAGAATATAAGAAATAATTTAATTTGAATATTTAACATGATTTACCATCTTAGTTTTGAGGTTATTATTAATCCTACACCTTTATTATAAATAAAACATATATTTTTAGAAGGTTCCATTGGAGGTCGGCGTGCGGAACTCGCAGGGTCTTCCCTAGTCTATACTAATATTATAAAGAGGTAAAGTTTGTTTGTTTGTATGTACGGGGTAATCTCTGGCACTACTGAACCGATTGAAAAAATAGTTTTACTAATAAAAAGCTACACTATCCCTGAGTAACATAGGCTATAATTCATTTCGATAAAAACCTTTTTTTATTTAAATATTTATAAATTTAATCGGAAAAATTCTTAGGTTAGGACTAGAATGATAAACCAACACATGTATTTACATGTATTACCATAGCAACCAATTGAATAAAATAACAGATAATATATTTGTTCCAATAATTCCATTAACAGCAGCTGATTTCAAAATTTGAAGCAATTATTTTTGTATTTCTAGCTTTTAGGTTAGGATTTTAAAGAGTAGATCTGAGCCTTGCTGGTTCTTTTAACCGTTATTATAACTGCTTTAAAATATAAGAAATAATTTAAATTGAACATTTAACATTATTTACCGTCTTAGTTTTGAGGTTATTATTAATCCTACACCTTTATTATAAATAAAACATAACATATGTTTTTAGAAGGTTACGTTGGGGGTTGGCGTGCGGAGCACGCAGGGGTCTCCCCTAGTAATATTATAAAGAGGTAACATTTTGTTTGTTTATTTGCTTGTAGGCCTATGTAGGGTAATCTCTGGAACTACTGAACCGATTGAAAAAATAGTTGTACTAATAAAATCTAAACTATCCGCGAGTAACGTAGGCTATAATTAATTTTGATTTAAGGGTAAATAAAACAACCCCTACAACAATTAATAAACTTTCATTAAACCTAGAAAGCTGACATTTTGTGCATTTATTTCTTACAAAATACATAGACAAATTAAACTACATTTGCATTTTCTCGCTTGCTGTTAAGGGGTGAATATGTGATAACAACCGCTAAAACAGCAAACATGAATTGTTATATTTTCTTTAAAGTTAGTGAGCTGAAAATTTGTACATTTATTTCTTACAACATACATAAATAAACGGTATCAGGAAACTGACACATACTTTCTCCCTCATTATAGGAACTTAGTAAACAAATATTATTAAGCCACACTAAGCCAAAAGTGTATCATAAAATAACGGAAAAAACAACTTTTCTCAAAAACGGCTCAAACGATCTTGATTAAAATTGTATAGTTTATAGTACTTCGGGTCCCTAATAAACTATAACATTTTAATAAAAATCGTTAAAGCCGTTTTTGGGAAAAGTTCATTTTTCCGTTATTTTAAGGGTTTTTATTGGAAAATTACCCTTAAAAATCAAAAATTCACAAAAATGAAAACCACGCCTGGAGATACCGTAGATTAGTACCTCCATACCAAATTTCATCAAAATCGGACGACTGGTTTAGGCTCTAGGTCTGATAACATACACACACACACACACACACACACCTACAGACGCACACACTCACAGACATCACTCCGAAAACCACTTTTTTAGGTTCAGGGGGACCCAAAACGGATATTTCCACCAAAAACTTAAACTCGAAAATTTTGACGAATACAATACTTTCTCCATATTACTATGGTATAGGGGGAGAAAGTAAAAAAGTATCATAGATTGACATTTTGCCACGTTCTGCTAAGCGGTGAAAATGTAGTAAAAATGGTGATTGTTATACTTTCCTTAAAGATAGAGAATAAACGATTAATAAATTAAGGAATTCAAATGTAAGGAACCACTATGCTACATCCTCATTAAAATAAATAAGACATATTAGAATTTATTAATAGGGCCTATTTATATAAAATAACCTGTTTGCATTTGCTTCGACGCGAGTCACCGCGGGGGTTGGCGATAGAAGCGAGCAGGGGGCGGATCCCTCTTGTATTGTATTATGTGCTTGTTTTTAGATGACAAATAACCCCGTAAAGTTTCGGACAGTCCAAGCTGGACAACCTGTATAGTAGATTCAAGTCAAAGAAAGAATGAGAAAACATTTATTACGACTTATACGACTAAATTCAGTACCAATATAAAATACAGGTACCGGCACGAATTCTGGCACTTGAGCAAACCGCTACTAACCCGACTAAAAACATCAGTACCCGGTACATCTCTGTTTAACACGTTCACTGAAGGACGCACGTGTGAGCTTGACACTGAACACTGTGAGAAGCGGCCGACGCACAGTGCATTGCACGCCAACCCCAATATTGGGAGTATTTTTAGTACACAATACATTGCGTGCTTTGCACGCCAACCCCCGCATTGGGAGTATTTTCAATACACATTGAATTGCGTGCTTCGCACGCCAACTTTAAACATCTGTGCTATGGGCGCACACGTGCGTCCGCTATGTGATAGTATTATTAGTGATTATTACGTAGAAAGGTTCAAAAATATAAAATAAAGTAATTTCTACTCATTTAGGCTATAAATAAATATAAAAAAATAAAAGGTAAGCTCCTAGCATATTGATAACGAAATTTGCGTAGCAGTGAACGTGTTGTAGGATGAGTCACATTAGAAAGCGGTGTGGGAAAATTTTTTATTTCTCCAATTACGCACTTTCCCCACACCCCCGGTAAATCGCGCCAGGGCGTGGCCAAATGCCAGGATTCACGTCGATATCTGTACCTGATATCTTATCTTCTAAAGCGAGAGATAATTGTCTGTCTGCTAAATGGATCTGGAATCTCCGTCTAAGGATTTTTGATTTTTTGATTTTATATGGGGCTTTTGGCCACGAGAAATCGATTGGAAATGGTCACCAGTCTGGGAAAATTCGTTTTCTACGTCTTTTTATTAGATTAAAACGTGAAATTTGTCCATTTTAAACAATACAAAGCACAGCTGATGCAAATGTTTTCAATGTCATTACAATAATCATCTGTTTTCTTTTAAACGAAGCATAGCTGATGCAAATGTTTTCAATGCCATTGCAATAATCATCTGTTTTCTTTTAAACTGTATTTTATTAGAGGTAAGCCTAATGTTGTATCTATTTATAGTTACCATGGCAACGAATACTTCTGCTAAATAAACATACCCTTTATTTAGTTGTTTAATGTTATAGGCCTAACCTAAACGATGTTCACGGAAATTTACAATACAGTAATAGTTATTGACGTGAGCGAACTAGGCCCTGCTTATAATCGAGCTTAAGCTCGGTCTCCTGGTACTTATTTACTATTGATAAGTAGAACTTTGTACAATTCAAACTCCCCCCCCTCCGAAATCCCGAAATTTAGTAGTAAAAATTAATACCATGTTTAAAAAGTTGAAATTAAATTATAAAATAGACAACACGACCATAAAATAGAGGATCCAGGAACATATTTTACATCATTGTGCATTGCATGCATACTGATAGTTATATTTACTTGATTAAACTACAACGTACAATACACATGGATGGAGTAGGTTACAGCCTTACTCTCTTGTGAGTTTGATCTGATCTATTAAATAAGAAAACTATGAAGGTTCAACAAAAATACTTCACTCTAACAAAACACGCAATGCTCTGTGTAGTGAAAATACTCCCAATACGGAGGTTGGCGTGCGAAGCACGCATTGTTCCGTGTATTGAAAATTCTCCCAATGCGGGGGTTGGCGTGCGAAGCACGCATTGTTCCGTGTATTGAAAATACTCCCAATAGGCGGGTTGGCGTGCAATGCACTGTGCGTCGGCCGCTTCTCATAGTGTTCAGTGTCAAGCTCACATGTGCGTCCTTAGCAGTGAACGTGTTAAAAGGGTTCAAACTCAAATCCCCGGACCCCCCCTCCCCGAAAAGTTTTCCTGGCTTATGCCCTTGTGTCCTACTATCTTAAGTTTGCAATTAGTTAAAAAACGTAATCATTCTACAACAGTGGTGGATACAAACACGGCCGACGTTTGAAAAGACGAACGAACTATTGTTTCTTATCCAGACCAACTGTTTTCCCAATTCCTTTGTGCCGTCCTAACTCCCCCTCCACAGCTACGGACCTTTACCTGTTTTTATTTTAGAACAGTTTTCAAAGAATTGTGTTTTCTTTAGAAACGAGGTTTTGATCAAAACAATTGGGTAAGTGTTTTTTTCCTGAAAACGGGCGTTCTTTCTTTTTAAAAACGTTTCTTGTTTTAGTGTTGTGTTCAGTAAACTGTTTTTCTTCCAACAATCGTTAATTCGTGTTTGATTATTTCGTTTCTATAGTTACTGTGCTCAGTGCTGACTCAGTTTATAGTATTTTCTGATATCTATAGGCCTACATATAAATAAAATTAAAATGTCTGTCTGTGATTTAAAAATATAAGCTTTCTCTAAGCTCATCTGGTTCACACTTTACAAAAACCTAAACACACAGTTATAAATTTTTTGTCTGCTTGTTTGTTTGGCCGGGCTAATGTCCGGAATGGC
>JAGFPH010003621.1:92220-135044 GCA_018207615.1 Philaenus spumarius | reverse complement strand
GGCTCCATTATGTTAATTTTTCTTTAATTTGTACAAAGTCAGCTTAAGTAGGCTTCGTCATCACAACTATATACATATATTCGTAACACTTAAAGTGTTGTGTCAAATGTTCCAACTGTGCTTTAGTCCAATTTCTGGATATGCGACATGGCTTTTAAGAATGATTTTATATTTTTTGACTCTTCATAAACTTCTGTTGTTTTCTCTATTCTTTTGTCAAGTTTCATGTACTGCTTCTTTCTCTTTTTTCCCTCTAGGTTAAGTTCGATCTTCATGTACATGCAGTTCGTGTGTTCAGCTTCTTTCCTTAAGCATTCCACCAACATGTTAAATCTAGGGTGAGGGTTACCAATAATTGAGTTTATTTTGTTATGCCATCCTTCGACTACATTTGTTGTCCTGTGTCTTTTGCCGTAGCAATTCCACATTGCGATGGGAATTTGGTCATTCTCTATCCACGTATCTACGAAGAAGTCGAAAAACTCTGTAAGTTTTGGGTGTTCATAATTTGGAGCTTCCGCATGAACCTGGACCCATCCATCTCGCACGTCTTCTGGCTTCAAAAATGCCAAAGCCGCACACATGTTGACATGAAGCCTTAACTCGTCATTCTTTCGGTACTCTTCTGATAGACCCAGATTCTGAATTTTTCTCCATAAGCATTTCTTCATATGGAAGTAGCACCCACTGACTTCGGTTGATGGAAAGACTTCACGTAGAGCCGATATTGCAGCTGCCTCAAAATCGACATTGACACTACTGGGACACCACTGCGGAACTGCTTTCTTAATAAGGTGAAACAGGCGAACATAAGTTTCTTTCTTCTTATTAGGGAGCAAGGCAAATAGTAAAACCGTTTTAATTGTAAATTACCCGTAATAACGTAAAAAAACCCCCCAAAAAAATAAAATAAACTTCAAAAGCAGAAAAGTTTTCTAGACACTATATAAGTAGGCCTATACATCCAGAAAAAGTAATCAACTGATATGTGAAGGTTAAGAAACAATCTTACGCAAATTAATTCTAAAATATAATAATATCACTGGTTTTTTAAAAAGTTTGCCATGTAAAATCAGCAAAATAAAAAGGAATTCCGTAGCAAAGCGTATTCCTCTAGTTAAAATATAAATAAATAGGCCTCTACCGTTATTATGAAGGTTTCCCATTTCATCGGTGTAGATCTCAGATAACTTGGTAGTTTCTTCTCGAGCCCTCTTCTTGCAATTACTCATTTGTTTCTTCACTTCTACAGCTGCGTCATCAGGTGGGCCGCACACATGTTTGGACACATACAACACTTCTTCAATCTTCGACCGCATTAATCCTTTACATTTACTCGATTTTTCTCGTAAACAACACCACGTAACAACACCTGCTTTTGATTCTCTAAACTTACGATACGCGTAACCCTTATAAACGGCACAAGGCCTTCCCTTTTCCGTAGTAGTAACTTCCATACCGAGCGATGCTATTAACACTGTGAGGGTTGAAAGCAAACTGAAAGAAAATACCTGTGGCCTCCCACCCCCCCCCACACTGGTATTCCCACCCCCGTGAGTCATCTGTAGTTGTGGCTCAGCCCTTTATATAGGGTCTACGGGCCTGGCTTGTTGCACTGTGTAAATAATCTTAAAATATTTGGCAGTTTCCTGTGACTCATAGTGGGGAGAAAGCGAGCCTTCTGTTTGCACCTGTTGTACCTGTAAAACCCTTGTCAGCTGTTTGCACCTGTTGTACCTGTTATACCTGTAAAACCCTTGTCAGGTAGCAGTAGTCCCTGTTGTCCGCAATTGCCTGCTTTAATGATGTGTCCGCAATTGTCCGTGTCCGCAATTAACCGGACACCGGTGTAAACAATGCTCTATGATCGGATAAACCAAGCTCACTGTTGTTTCTATTCTCCTGTGCTATATCTATATTAGTAATTATGTTGTCAATTCACGTTGCCGAATGTGTTGTTAATCTAGTAGGTGGTCTAAAACTTTCCCTGAAACCATACCTTATAAGTAAATTGAAAAAAGTCTCCCTTACCTTAGAGAGTACTATTTGTCATTAAGTCGATATTGAAATCACCCACTATATATATATTCTTACTCTTAATTTCCCTTTGCAACATCCTAAGCATATCCTCAAACTTAGATAAAAACATATTAACATTTCTTAAATCAGGTGTGCGATATACACATACTACAACTATATTAAGATTATGAATCTCTATGAATGAACCCTCAAAAACCAACTCTTCAACCAATACATTCAAATCTCCTCTAACAACAAAACTTAAACCAGACCTCACCAGAATACATGAACCTCCTCTATTTGAATATTTCCTACAAAAAGAATGAGGTAGATAAGTTAGCGGATAACGGTATGGAGATAAATGTTGTCGTTTGTACATAATTATTATTTATAAAATTATTTAAAATTGTTAATATGTATATAATTTATTTATAGAAATCGTTAAATTGTGTGAAGTGAATTAGTTATTTTGCTACGGGAAAGGGATATACATAAGGCTAAATGGCTGGAAAGCTGAGCCACGAAGTTGAAAAAGGTTGAAAGATTGTGAGCGATAAATAAATAAATAAATAACCAACAACACTACTGAGGCGCTTCTTAAAACTGTGCGTATCCCAGATACAAACATTATAACCTGACACACACTATACCAAATTTATTAACAACAGAATATTATTTTAGTTCTTTGTTAAGATTAGAGGGTAGATTTAAGAAATAAATATAATTAAAATAAAGTTTAGAATAGTTTAGAATTTACTAGCCCAAGACGAAGACACAGAAAGTGGAGCATCATTATGTAATAGAGCAGAAAGTTATGAAATAGCTGACTCGAACAAGACACACTTACAAAGAAACAATTGGATAAATACTGACCTAGATCTAGGACCAGTATTTTTGTGTGCCAGGCAGAGACTCTGTGGGACAGAGTGGGTCTTCGAGTGAAGCGGAGAGAACGCTGCTGGTCGGGAAGCGACCATTTTTGTGCTTAGAGAACTCCAGTCAGAGAGCTAGGTAGGTGAACAGATTGTCAGATATTCATCGTTTAAGTTTCTTGTATTCAAAAGTTAAAGTAAAAGATCATTCGAGCCAGCATTACAAACATAGTTATTTCTGTGAGTGTTTCGTCTTGGGATAGCATTGCCAAATTAATTAGTTAGAGTATTAAAGTTAATTAGTATTAAAAGAATCAGTTATTCATTGTAGTTTGTTTGTAGAGAGCGTAAAAATAATAGTCTACCACTGAACCACCTGTTAGTATAATATAGTAAATTGTAAAACGTACGGACTTGTTTATTCCTATGATAATTCTCCTTGAACCTTAGTGTAGCTTGATTTGTGAACCCTGGTAATCTCATATATTTCCACCCCTAACAAATGGGCATCGGCCGGTGTTCAGTTTTTACTGGAACAATAAAGTGGCATTAAATTTTTGTTGACGGACCGCCGTATTTTTCAGTTTTGTCTTTGTACGGAGAAAGTAGTTTGTTCGAGTAGCAGTTCATTAAGGTTCATGATTAAATTTTTGGGTGAAAATATTTATATGGTTCGTAATATGTATGTTAGAACATTTTACATGTTACTGTAAGGTTTTGTTTTTTTTATTAAACTTAGTAATTTGCGGGATTATTATATTGCGTAGTAGCAAGTAGCGAAAGGAGTCCTATAAATATTTTTGATTTGATTTTCGTTTATTTATTTTTAAAGAAAGTATTTGTTTGTTTGTTGATTGTTTAAGAATATTTATAAAAAAAATTATTATTTCGATAGTTTATAAATGTACTGAGTAGTATGATTATTTTCATTTTATAAGTTTTTTTTACTGTGCCTTTTGTGTTAGGGTTAAATGCTAAATTATAATACATTTTGAATTACCGAGTTAATAAATTTCAAATGCTATTTTAGTAAATGTCTCGTAATTATTAATTATTTCTTTTTAGTGTGATACATTATTCATTTTGGATGTGATCTGGTTTCTTAAGAATTAAATTAAATTTTATATTATTGAGTTTAAAAGAATATGAAGACATTATTTTGATAATTTTTTTTTTAAATAGGTAAGGCTAATCTTGCTGTGAATTTTATGATTTTTATTTTTACGTAATTTGTGTAGGCTTATAGAAACAGCAATTATTGAATTACGCCCTTGTTTATAAAAAAAAAATTGCTTGACATTTATTTCATTTCATTATAATTTTATAGCTTCAGAGATTTATTTTTGTTTACTTTGGAATTGGATGATTGATGATTATTAATGTGGGTGTAGTGTATTTTGACATAAGTTTGTTTGATTGCTGATTTATTAATTTGATGAATGTAGGGATATTATATGTTGGTGAAAGTTATGTTATGTAATTTGTTATTTTATAAACAAGAGTATATATTTTGTGTTATATTAGGCTAATGTGAAAGCTGTGTTAAGTTAAGTGGTAATATACTGTACAGTGTAAAACATTCCAGTGAAATATATTAAGTGAAGGAATATAGATATATTTAGAGTGGGTGGATTATTACAAGCGACGGTGTTTTTACTAAAGGAAAACAGTATCGCGAGGGTCGTATTGTTTTTTTTTTATTATTTAAAATTGTTGCATCTTTCTTTCCTCGTACTTTATGGTCTTCCCGGGTACGGCCTACAATTTTGGTAACAAGATATCTGTGTTTTAAATTTGATGAACTAAGTAGTTGGATTTAACACAGGTTAGTTTCCAAGTTGTGCGCTATCTAGGGTGTGCGTGTTACGCGATATCGGCATTGGAATGTGTTGACGCTGCGCGTTGCTCCTTCAATGAATGAGTACACACTCGTAGTATCTGACGCAAGCAATTCCATTCCGTTTATTTTTTTTTACTATTCAACAGCATTTAAACTATTTTTGTAGATGAATTTGTCGCTGGCTGAAATAAAATCTTTACGGAAGGAGGACGCAATTAAGGTTTTCCAACAGTTAGGTTTACGTGTTCCAGACCAAGCGGATCTTGAGTTTTTAAGATCGACTTTGCGCTTGATCACAATTAGGTTGAATGCGGGTATGAGCTTGGGTGAAGCAACTCGCGAATACGGTAATTGTGTAGTAGAACAGCAAGAGGAACGGAAGGCAAGGACGGTAACCTTTGACGAATCTCACATTTACGATACGGTTGAATTTGAGAACGGAACGGGGGAACTTGCTGCAGCGGGTAGGCCTAACACGTGTAGTACAAGTAGTTTACCTATACCACGAACTATGGTGGAGCGCTTACCTTTCTTCGATCCAGGTAGATTCCGGGGTACTACGGGGGAGGATATTTTGAGCCACGTGACGTGGTTTGAGCATAAGCCCAATTGATATGGCATGTTGCAAACTTCTTCGGAATTGCATCGCCGTAGGATTGTTGTTATAACCACCACGTTGTCTTATAACACCAAAAATGTTCTCAATGATCTTGATTCAGCCTTGACGTTAGTAAAAAGGCGTTACCTTCTTCTTGAAGACTATTGTGCAAAGACAGAACTGCCAAAATTGTTGATTTCAAACCATTAAAGCAAGGTGGATTCTTCATTATCTTTACCCAAGTTTTTAATTTTACAAACTTATTTAATTTCCATGAATCTATATAAGTCAATGCATGGTTTAAACACTTTTGAACTCGTGGATTATCCTCACTCAGGGGTCTTCGTAAAGGGCATTTTTCTATGACTGATCGGCTATTTAAAGTGTCGGTAATGTCATTCATTTTATTCAAAAGGTTTGCAGTATCCAGTACGGAGTCACTCTTGACTAAGCCTAAATTATTCGTTGCCTTCATTCCATGTAAAACTGATGCACTGAATACCTGAGTGGCTAATTTAACTTTCATTTTCATAATTTGATTGGGGGAAATATGCCTTTCAGTAAGTTGGGAGCTGCCCGACAATCATTCGGCTGGTTACTGTCAACGTTAAAGAATTCTTTTATGTCTTCCCACGAAATTATATTTTCACCCACTAAAATTTCACTTCCTAACAGTGTGTTTCCGGATGTTTTTAATGAGATGTGTAGCATCAAACAAACAGTAAATTTTGTATTTGTTGAAAAACAAAAAGGGGGTTTCAGGTGTAACTCCCACCAAACTATAATTAGCTGCGTTAGTGCTCCCTAGGTCGCAAATGATTGCTCTGACTTGAGTCCTGTATAGAATACTTTTTCCAGGCAGATATCTGTTACTGGTGAAACTATGCTTTTCTTGACAGCATTTGATGACAGTACATAAGCGACTGGGAATTTCCATGGATATCTTAAGCCCCTTCTCATAAAAAGCAAAACATGACTTGCAACACAATCAGATCTTCCCTGAGGTCCAAGATCTTGAAAACCGTCAATCAAATCATTTTTTCTGTCATACTGCAAACTTTTTTTAATGTCATTTCTTGTAAGAGAAGAACACATTTTTTGTCATCTTCAGTCATAGTTTGTGCCTTCACGTTTAGTTTACTGAAGACCTCCTCAGTAAACCCCGTGCTGAGATTGTAGACATTGATCCAGTCGAAATCCCCCTGCTCCTCAAAAAAGAGTACACACTTGGTGATTTGTAGTACAACGATAGGGACAGGGACAACGATACTTCATCGCTCCATGAAGTGTTCTTGTCATTTAGTTGCATTTTTATGAATGTTTAAACATCTCCGGTGACCTCTTGAGATAATAAAGTTAGGATTTCTGTTTTTGAAACAGTGACTTTATTTTTCTTTAGAAATGATATTGTACTTCTTTTAGCTGTTAGCAGTTTGTTTTATTTCTGGATTGTTTTTTTCTGTCTTGAAATACGTTTAAACAACCGCTTCTTTCTTGGAGTTACGTTTGTTTCCTCAACAGTGTCTGGAAGTAGCTTGAAATAAGTTATAAAGTCTGAATATGATTCATTTGTTTTTCCTGACGGGCTTTTATTATTATCTTCACAGGAATAAGATTCGGATGTTTCTTTGTTTTTAATATCCGGTGAAGGTGTGTAATTTTTCAGAATTTTAAATGGATCAGTGACATTTTCAACAATAACCGGTGCAGGTGTGTCTTTTTGCGGAATTTTAAATGGATCAGTGACATTTTCAACAATAACCGATGCAGATGTGTCATTTTCTAGTATTTGAATTGGACCATTGACATTTTCAACAATAACCGATGCAGTTGTGTCATTTTCCGGTATTTGAATTGGACCATTGACAATTTCAAGAATAACCGATGCAGATGTGTCATTTTCCGGTATTTGAATTGGATCAATGACATTTGCAACAAAATGTGGAATCGGAATAGCATTTAAATTGAGTTTGTTTTGCTTAGTGTTTGTAAAATATTTCGTTTTGAAAATAACCTTTTTTTAAGTAATTTGGGTTGAAAAAAATAAAGCAATAAGACATATTTTAAAGTATTTTAATTACAAAAACTCAAAATTCTTTAAAAAACACCAAGTTTTTATCAATATTTATTAAAATAATTATTTTTACACTACTAAATCTGTGTCCTCACAGTCGTGTTCACATTGTGCAAAGCTATTTTCTTCTGTATCATTACTACTAGAGGCATTGCTATTCTGCTTAATATCCCTGTAGAAAGACAAAACTTGCCGTGATCTCCAATAATTGCCGAAGGTTTGGCCAACAATTTGGTGACATCCTTTACTTTTAAATTTGCTACAGGAACTCCTGGGGGTATCTTTTTGATGTTATTGAATTTCAATCCCGCTTTGCAAAATCTCTTATATTTACAATAGTCTGACCTATAGTTTACTTCACCTTTTATTTTGACATCATGGTCAAAGTTTATGTCAGCAAGGGGTACTACTGTTCCATATCTTGAAAATATTTCAGGGTATTAATCTGGTGTAATAATTGCGTTCTTTTTCTTGATTTCCTTTTCTATTAAACCAAACGCCCTGTCGGATGGTAAAAAGGAATGCCCAACCATGGGGAAAAAAATATTCAATGTGTGTTACACTCTCCCGGCACTTGTCTAAAAGCCATTTACCTAGCATTTCCACCATAAAATAATTCTTATTTTGTCCCCCGCACCCATCGGAAGCCAGTCGAACAATTTTGATATTTTCCGGTACTTCCAGATTACAGAAGCAATTATACACTGTGAGATGATTTCATTAGGACTTTTGTTGCACTGGTTCTCTTCCCAATGATACACACAAATATTGTCTCTTGTTAGCTTACTTTTGGAGTGATCTACTACTATTGTTAAATTATATTTATATATTTAACGAGAATAATAGGCACTTTGGTCCTGAACACGTGGTAGAACTGGAATTTTTTGGCAGTCGAAGCTGCATATAAGTAAGTCATCTCTGTTTTCCTTAAGAAATGAATAAAAAGCTTATGCTTTAAGTTTATGTACTCTTAATTCGGTGATACAAGTTTGTTTATCAGTAGGATTGGTCGAATGTTTAATCCGTTATGTAAGAGAAATGCAAGTACTACATTCGTCAGTACCTGGTGTGCCAAATCCAATATTGAAATTATATCTGAAAGTGTACCTAAAGTAGCTTTCTTTTACCTTCAAATTTTCGTCTATCATTTCCACATTGTAAAGTTTCCACATTTTTTTTTATTAAGGTCGGAACTTAAATACACTCTACTATTTGATTTACTTTGGCAATAATGTCCTTCTATGACTTTGAATTTTTTTATAAAATGTATAACTGATGTTTTTTTTTTTTTGCAAGAAACTGGTTTACCTTTCTATCCCCACCTCTGTTTTCTTTGGGCATCATTCCAGATTGAAAAAATACCGAGATACAACACCTCTTATACGGCTTTGTGAAACTCTAAGCGTGTCTATGAATGCATTTTGGCAAACTGGTACTCGCTCTTTAGTCGAATGCTTATGAATAAAATACTTGACTGTCATAAATGTTTTCCCTCTAGAGTTGTCCTTTGGCCTTGAGTGTTTTGGAACTATGCAATCAGTATATTTTAAAATAAAACTGCCTTGTTTAGTTTTAAGTTCAGATATTTTTCCACTGTTGTTATAAAATTTCCCATGAAACTGGGTTTGATCATATAGGGTTACATCTTTACATTTGTAAGAACCTTGTTTTCTGCTATGATTACAAAGTATCGATTTTGAAGGTCCCGGTGGCCCATATCTGAAATGAAAGAGAAATACCTGTGTTGCAAGGAAAGGGCAATGGTTTCTGTTTAGACCTATTTCTATCACTATGCATTATACTGGTTTTACCTAGACGACTCAAGTATACCCTAAACTTTGAAAAAACCCCTATCAGAATTTAGGCCTACAACTACTGATCGCCCAGTTTAGAATATTCCGTGAAGGGTTTTTTTTTTTGATACTGTGATCAAAATAAATATGATATCTACTATTGTTTAGTAAAGTAAAGATATAATATTTAATTATTACTCCACTCCATTCGTTACAACATAATTAAATAGTTTCTAATATTGTGTGTTTTATAGATTGTTAAATATTGCTAACCCACCATCAGTGAAGTGTATAAATACTTATTTATAAAGGAAAAAGTTAAAGTTTGTATATTTTTAGTATTTGTGGTCATGCTATTGTAAAGAAATACCCTATACACTACCGATTAATGTCCAATAAATGAAAACTTAACCTATAACCTAGACATACCTTTGTTTTTTTGTTTAGATCTCTTCCACATGTCTTCGTGACTAGGCCTTTTCTAGCTGATTGGGGATTTAGAGTAGGATGCATATCCATTTTGTTACAGTAGAGTCTGGAATGACATAGCGCCAAAAGTGTTGGGGGAAGGTCATTGACCTTGGGCCACGCCCCCTTTGGTGGGTGTTTTTTGGGTCTTTTTAGTTCCTAACATAAGCCACGCCCACTTTTTTGGGGCCATTACCTAAGCCCATTTTTGGGGATTTTGGATTTTGGGAGTTTTTTGGTTCCTAAGCTAACCTAACTTTTTTGAGGATTTTAGGGGTTTTTTGGTTCCTAACTCAATCCTATCTTTTTTGGGCGATTTTAAGAATTTTTGAATTTTGGGTGAATTTTGGATTTTTGGGCGAATTTGGATTTTTGGGGAATTTTTGAGCCGCCATCTTTTTTTGGCAGCCATCTTGTTTTGTAATAATTAATATTTAATTTAATTATTTGCTTTGAAAAGAAGCTTGGATGTCTCCGAAAGGCGAACCGGGTACTACCATATCCCAAGTCCACGACGTATACCGTTAGTCTACGCTGCCTCTCTTAAGAAGTACTGTATTAGTCGAGTATATAAGTTTAACATTCGTTATCAACCTTGTATCAGATAAGAGTGTTATAGTGTGCTTGGGATATAGTGTAAAATACATTATATAACTGTTTCTACCTATCTTAACCGGATTTGACAACGCTTAGACCTCGTTGTACCCTTGTAATATAATATAAATTGCATTATATAACCCCGAATACTACCGAGCCCAACCGAAGCGCTCTTAGAAGAAGTGAGGAGATTTAAATGTTATAGTACCCTTGTAATATAATACAAAATACATTATATAACCCGAACACTACCGATCGTTCCCCGAGTAAATCCGATTCGCACTTAGAAGAAATTAAGACCCGCAAAACGATCTTTTTCCGAACGTAAGGCTCTCCAGCAACCCCCGCAAGCCGTACTTAGGTGAAATAAAACTTAGGCTAACTATAGGCGCTGCCGCAACCCCTTGTAATATATTTCTACCGGTCTTACCCAAAATAAACGTCGGACTTGACCGAGTTTAGGCTTCGCTGCACCCTGAATTATTTTTATAAAATGAGTTATAATGTAGGGAAAACTGAGCTAACCCGGACGTAAGGTTCTGTCCGAGTTCAACCGAACCGTACTTAGCCGAACTAAAACTTAGGCTAACCTTAGGCTCTGCCGTAACCCATGCGTATGATATACGTAATTACATAACCGACCAAAATATAACGTAATGTTTCTAAAAAGTAAAAGTTGTATTCGGTTTAACTCAACCCCGGGGTCACCCCTCCCCCCAAATTTTGCAACACAATTTCTAAAAAACGGAAATGTTAATGTTTTTAACGGAGACTTAAGTGCAAACGAATTCTACAATATATTTCGTACACGAATGCAGCTATTCAGCGCCTTCGTGTGTAGACAGATTCCCCGCATACGGTTATTAATATAAAATTTGCTTAACGCAACGTTATTTTCCGAACGTAAGGCTCTGCCGCAACCCTTACAAACCGCACTTAACCGAAATAAAACTTTAGCTAACCAAACCTAGGCTCTGCCGCACCCTTGTGTATGATATACGCAATTACATAACCAAACTTAACCGAATCCGCGTGTATTACTTAACGTTAAAACTTTCTCTAAGCCACTTTTAAAATTTGTTTCAATATAAATTCTCCATATGTTTGTCGGTAGACACGGTAGCTTAGTAACACAATCACGGTTTTAGCTTTTACATTCCCATTAAAATTATTAATAATTACTCTATGTTGTGTATCGTTTAATCGATTGGTTATTAATAACATGTCTCTGTTTTATAACGCGTTTCTTTTTACTCGATACTTTACCACTTCTACGATCTTAGGCTCTGCCGCACCTTTGATTTACATCAAAACTTTCGATAATGATTTTATGTTCTAAATTATTTATTAGCACGATTATACTTAACGCTTTTCCCCGAATTTTGTGGAACCAGCATTCTGAACTTTAACTGTATTCAATATTCTATATTTTTATTTTTACTTTTAGAAATAATATTTCTCACGATTCAAGGTTGATCATATTTATAATAATGTTTCTTATAATTTTCATAAATACAAATGTAAGTTATATATTTTAGAATACAGAAAATTATTTTTATTATTTTTGAAATCTTATTTAATTATTAAAACCAATATTGTGCCATTGTATAATGTGTTAAGTTTTAATTATTTCAAAATACCAATAGACCTAGATTCCAATATTAATACAGTAGTGCTATATCGACTAAACCTGGTATAAGGTATTCAAAAACTAATAAACTGAGGCATTTTTCGAAATAAATTTTATAAGTAATGTTATAACAACAAACAGAATTATGGTGATTTATTCAAGTCCTTAAGTTTTATTTTCAACTCCACCTGTTTAATTTGTAGTTCTGTCTCTAAAATTTGACATTGTAGCTTCCCATGCATTAATTGTTGTCTAAGTTCCTCTTCTAGGACAGCTTTTTGAAGATGAACAACATCCGCCAAATTAGAAAACTTTTTATTAGTTCTTCTAGCAGCTGAAAGATATGTCAGCTTTTTACCAGAGAGAGCACCAATTTTTTTTGCAGCAGATATTGAAGGATGTTCTTAATTGGCTGAGCCTGCAACAAAAAGCAAATAATGTAAATTAATAATTAACCTTCAATCCTCTCAACAAACCTTTCGGCATTTTAACCTTTCAAATGCCGTCTGATTGACATTTGTTAATTTAGCGGGAATCTTCCCATATTGAGATATGTTTTGTACATGTATTCTAACAAAGAATTAACACGATTCAAGACTCGGAAAAAGAAATTCACCCTAAAAAAAAAAAAATAGCCTGAAGTTTTAACTTATAGTCTTTAGTTGGATGTTTCGCCCATGTTTTAGCTTAGCGCTTTAAGGGTTATTACTACAGATATATTTATAACTACTAATACATACCATTTAATTCCGTAAATTTTTTTAACACTGGGTTTGTAGGGGTCTTCAATGCCTGTGGAGTCCACTTCCTCCCAGTAAATGTGGTCTGTTGGACAGTTATTATTTTGAGGTATTTCTTCCTCTATGCTTACATCATTATCCTGCAATAAATATTTGAAATATTAAAGTCTACATTATAAAACTTTTAGTTTATATTTATATCATTATTTATATAAAAAAATGTATTGGGACTGAAATAACAAATTAATAAAAATATATCTAAACAAAAAATGGTAAAGCAATTGATTAAATACCACATACTAAGTGTCTGTAGGGTGAATGTTAGCAGCAACAAATAAAAAAAGATCTACGGTATAATAAAAAATTATAATATAGTGAAACATTCTACTATGACAGCCTCTTATGAAAAAAAATGAAATTTCTTAACCAAAATATCATAGCATGTTGTATTTTAAGCTTAAGTTTTAAACAGACATGCCTTCTCTACTGATATCTATGCAGACAACTTTTGTTTTTGAAAGCCCAGACTGAACCACATTGTAGGCAATATAGTAACTGGTTAAATTGTGATTTCAAACTGTGAAGGACTTGTGGTATTTTTTAGCAATTTGTATAGGCCTATTATATTTATGACGTACCGGTACGCAATGTGTTAGCTTTACAAATTGGAAACAATTGCATTATTGTTTTTAGTGTGAAAGTTACAATGTAATCAGGTAGTCATTTTACCGTGATGTGTAAAAACTTCACGTTTTTATGAAAACATTGGCGTAAATTTACTACACGACCCTTGGCTAACCTATGTCAGCAGAAATGCAAAAATAATAATAAAAAAAAACCTAAAAGGTTCTAACCTATAGTATTTAGTCACAGTATGTATGTATACCTGTATTCAACATTTAACAGTAGGATGTAAAACAACGTCGTTGTCTGCAAAAATATTAGGCTAGGGTTGAATAGTAAACTCACACCAACATTTTAATTAAATTCTAGAACATTACTTGTTTATAGACAATATAGCGAGGAGGTGTATAGTAAATTTTACCTATTTATTATGCCAAATGTGAATAATTAAGTTTCCTCAACTATATTTGCCTTTAAACATGTTGGGTGCAAAATGTGTAAACCTAGTTACAAAATAATATCAGACTAACTTAAAGTACAAACTAAAAATTACAAACCTGTGTAATCTCTGTGCAAGTCGCACCTGTAGGAGTTTACTTGCCTTCGTCTCCAGAAAAACTAGGCATCATGTCAATGAGCTCAGTCTCATCAAATTCTATTGATGTTTCAATTTCTAAATTCTCTCTTCCACTGTCACTATCAAAGTAGGAAGAGCAACCAGTGAGACTGACACCCATCAACTCGCTTATTCTTACCGATAACGGATCGAGGTTTTTTTTCATCTTGCCACCTCCATTTTTTTTAATTCTTTTTTGTCTCAAAATATTCTTTTCTTGTTTTTTTTCAGACATTCATATTTTGACCTTAAACTTGCCGTATTTCTGTGTGGACCAATGTTTTTTGCATTAAATATATTAGTCAGCTCATCCCATTTGGCCTCTTTCTCTTTTCATGTAACTGCATCGGTTCTTTTATTTTCAATAACGCTTTGTCCTTCTTGGACAAGCGTTATTAAGAGGTCAGTCTCCTCAAAACTAAAATGTACAGTTCTCTTCCTTTTGGGTTCACCAATTCTTCTTATAAAGCCTAACTTAAAATGTTTTTAAAATAGTACAGAAACAATACACTAAGTTAACGAGTACAGTCAGAAAAGCACAAAATAACTTATTTTAATAAAATGTATTTAACCAAAAATGTTTTAAAACAGCACATAAACAAACTAACGAAATCACTATCAGATAAAGAAAAACAACTTCTGCCCCTTCACAGCTCACAATGTCACAATATAATAATGTCTTGTAAGACTAGTTCGTTTTTCAGAGTTCCTTAACCGGATTTCGACCAATCACAATCGACAAAGTGTACCAACCTACGTGTAAAATTGTAAATCTACCGGGTAAGTTCGTGGTAGTTATCGGAAATATAAAAACCCATTGTAGAACGTAATATACTTATCGGGTGGATTTGTCGGCTGGTTAAATTTATCCGCCGGATAATTATCGGGAACTTTATCGGGAGATTGTAGAACCGGGCCTAAGAGTAACATCTGATAACACAATTTTTTTTTTTTTTTTTTTGGTTTAACGTCCTGCTGTTTTGCACTTACGGCTAATGAAGACGGGACCTACAGTTTTACGTGGAATCCGAACCACGACCTGATAACACAATGTCCATAGGTTTACATAAGACTGTGTATGCAGGTTTGTTGCTTCGGGGTATTTTATGTGAATTAATACATCATTTCCAAATGAAAATATATACTAAGATTTATCAATTCAGTATATATGTTCACAAATAAGTAAGATATAAAATTTTACCAATTCTCCATAAGAATAACATTGGGACTGAGTATGCAGGTTTGCTGCAACAAGGAACACAAACACTGGATTTTATGCAAATATCTATGTAACTCAACTAAAGTGGATTCAGGGAGAGTTTGCAGTAAAGCTCCTCCTCCGGCTGGTGACTGGGCTGGACGAGGCTAGTTCACAAGCGGCTCAAACTGTTTGTATCAGCGGCTGTTTCTGTTTCTGAGGCCACTATGAAATATAAATCTCTCAGTAAATTGTAATTCCAATGTCAAGGTTATTTAAACCGGTAATTATAAATCGATGAAAAATTCAGTAATTAATGTTAAATCTAATTACTTCTTTTATTATTTTTAATTGAGTTATAAGTGATTTATTAATTTTGTGACCAGCGGGATGTTAGTGATAAGCTCTCGAAGGAACGTCAACCTCTCCCACCATTTCGAGGGTCACTCTTTTTGAGGTGAAAGAGGCTCCCACAGGCATAGGTCACATAAATCTGTGGTACGGGGAAACCCAAAATCTTATTATTTCATTATAGTAATAATATAATATAAATCAGTGGCGGCTCGTGAGTAAAATGCTGGGGAGCACACACCACCGGGGTGTTTGAACATTTTGTGTATTTTATTGAGTTTTAAAGGCAATGTAGGTATTAAATTTGTGATGCCATATGTTTCTAAAATGTTTATCATATGTAAATCTGAAATATTCTACTTACATACCTTTAGTTATATTGCTTGTAGCAGAAGTCCATCCTTATTTCCTTCTGTCCGTCCAGCAAAATGATTAATTACACGTTCTTTGAAATCAGCGCTGGACAACATTTTCTTTTCGATTGAACACATGGCAAGGGCACTGAGTCTATCTTCTTTCATCGTGCTTCTAGTAAATGTCTTAATTCGTTTCAATGTCGAAAAACATCTTTCACTTTCTGCTGTTGTCTTTGGTATGGTGCAGATGATCTGGAGTAGTTTAACTGATTCTGGGAGAACTTCTTTTAGGTTGTTGTCATAAATAAAATTAAGAAGCCGCAATGAACTGGTTGCCTTTGAAAAATCTCTTTTGCTGTATATAATTGGAAGTTCTTGTTTCAGTTCCACTTTGTTTAGTTTAAATAGTTTAGCTGCGGTTTCAAGTTCATGTTCTGGAAAACTCTTAGTAAATTCTTGAAACAAAATAGGCTGGAATAATTTTGCTACAGACAAATAGTCCAAATTATTAAAGCGATTGTCAATTCCCATCATAATTACATCGCAAACTTCCTTAGCCACCACATTTCTTCTATCTACAAATCGACCACGTTTCTTAATAGGCTCGACCTCTGAAGTCGCATCATGGGTATTTTGGGAGTCAAGTTCTGAAGAATTTCTAATAGTTTGGATAGCAGACTTAAATTCGTCTACATACTGCCAAGACCTTTATACAATCAATTGTCCTGTGTTGTAGTTCATTGTACAAAATTTCACAATGAGGCATAATTTTATTGGAAAAATCAACCAAAAATTGAAATCGTCGTCTTTGATAAAGTGATTTAAACCAACTGCTTTATTTACAGTAGAGTAATCATTGCTGTCATCATCAATTATTTTGTTTAAGCACTCTTCTATTTCATTTTTATATTTGAATATTGTGCTAACAATTCTTGATTTAATGTTCCAACGAGTGCTTGAGCTTTTAGGTATTCGTTTCTTTACTACATCATCAAGCACTGTTGTTCTTTTAGTAGATTGAGAAAAGAATGAAGAAAAACCTTCAATGTTACTAACAAATATTTTGACTTGTTTTTTTTGGGTTGCACTTCGTTCGATAATCAAATTTAATTGGTGGGCATAACAGTGCACAAATAGTGCATTTTGGTATACGGCTTTTACTCTTGCCTGTACCCCTGTGTGCTGACCACTCATAACGGAAGTACCGTCATAGCTTTGAGCGATAACTTTTTCAGGCGTTTCATCTACTTTCAGCTTTTTAGTTCGCCAAAAATAGCCTCACTCACCGAATTTGCATCATGACCTTTTGGTATTACAAAACTAATAAATTTCTCATTTATTGACCCATTTAGTTCATAGTGAACTACAAAAACAAGCTGGGATAATGTAGCTCAATCTGTTGTTTCGTCTGCTTCAATCGCGATGAACTGTGTTTGAGTAAGCTCATCACGAATAATTTCTAGGCATACGGAATCAAGAAGCTCGTTTTGAATGGTTTTGGAAATGTCCAAAAAAACTTTGTTATTCGTCCTGTCAATGAGCTGTTTCAATGTTGAATCCAATTCAGCCATAAGATTAACTAAGCCACGAAAAATGCCAGGATTGTCAGAAGTTTCCCTTCCGTCATGTCCCCTTAACGTCAATTCAAATGCCACACAAAACTTAACGGCATCTATCAATTTACTTAATACGTAACGGTTTTTTGACACTTCTTCATTTAGTTTTTGAATTCTTAATCTGTACGCACTATCTAAATGGACTCTTATGTCTACTTTGCCTAAAACGGCATACTCAATGCAAGCATTAATATGTTTTTCACTCAATTTATGTTTTTGACTTTATCATTTAAATGTTTTAAATCCGAGACACCATCCACCGTCCATGCACGGTCTGCAACTCCCATTAACAAACAAGGATAGCAAAAAAAAAAGAAGAATTTTTAACTTGGCACCCACACAACCAAGCAGCATAGTTGTACAAATTATAAAATACAAAATATTTACATGAGGTAACATTGCAATATACATGTTCATGTTTTAAAATTGTATTACCACATATTATTACTTCAGTACAGCTTGATAGTAATCCCGATCTTGCATGGACATAAACTTAAACATTGATCTTATATCGTTCTTTTTTTCTTCAGGTAAGCTGGGTTTATAGTTTAATTTGCATCCAGAGATGTGTACTGCTTACAGTTTCAATTTTTCCTGTCATATTTTTAAAAATTGATTTTCTTGTTATTCGGCGTAGGTTCCTTTTTTATATTCTCTGGTCATAAATTAAGTTCTGTATGAAACTTCATGGAGGATTTGTGTGAACTCCATTGATACCACTTGAAAAAAGTTAATAAGGTTCATTGATTTCGAAGCAGTACCAAAGTCAAAAAATTATTTGGATACATTTGCAAGACTCTAACAGGGTTTTTCCGATTCAAATTTTTCAAATTAATCTGATTGGAGAAAAAAAATCATTTTCTTTCATTGTTTTTTCTATTGAACTATGTGCAGAATCTATTTCCTGAATACATGAGTGACCTAGTACCGAATATTTTATGTTAATTTTTCCATGTGTGGGTTTTCATGCATGCAGTTTTGTACAGCACAGGCGATATGGGAATTGCGGTTTTGTGGAACACATGAGTCACTCCAAGTGATTCATTTCGTAAAATTATTTTCCGTGGCTAACTGGTCAAGGATTCTCTCAAAAGCACTTGCAAGATCGTTTTCACTTCTACCGGAACATGTCTCTGCCCACAGTGTTGAATAGACTTTTTTTGTTTCGTAAAAATGTGCAGTTGAATTATAGGTATTAAGCTTACGCTTATAAAAAAATGAGCTACTCTGCCCTAGGACAAGCAGTTAAATGTCATTTTGTAGTTAAAAACAAAGTAAAGGAACTAATTTGTTTCTCCTGTCTTTATCTCTTTCCTTACGCATTGCGTGTTTTTCTTCCATATGGGATTGAAAGGTCAGCGACAGTTTTTCCGTTACATTTGTCTGGGATACTGCTACCCGCTGATCTTCACAGAAATCACAACGATCTGATTTCCTTTCATGAAAATCCAGGTTAAACTCTGTTACAAAAATATTTCTGTACATACTGAATTTAACTGGTGCACTATACCACATTCTCACACTGTTTTTTTTATAGAAGTTGTACATTTTCATTATATTTAAATTTTATTCTAAATATTTTTTATTTGTAGTAGACCTACAATAGTAAGATTCAATTGATGGAACAGAATGTATGCGGTCTCTTACTTTCTGTTTTACATCTTCTGACAGATTTCGTTAACTTTTGGTTCCTCTAAGGTCAGGTTGAGGTGTATTAGTGTTAACGTCCTTCTTAGAATGTGCATTGTAAATAGGTTTTTGGGAAATATTTAATGTGCCTGGATCAAATTTTTTACAGACATGAATTTTGTCTAAGCTGATATTAAAGTAATATTTGTAGGAAAATTGTTTATAGGACTTAGCATTATTTTCCGTATTTTTTTGGGGTTCACTCTGTTTTATTAAGAATAAAGAAATACTTCTTATTCTGACTTAGCTTGTAAAAGCTTTGTAACAGCTGTTCTCTTTAATTTTCACTAATTGCTAGCCACATTTAAATTTGCAGTCTTTAGTACAATATTTAAAATTTTTTACTTCTTTTGCTGGGATTGACTTTCCTCTACGGCTGATATAAGCTTCACCAGATTGGTGTTTCTTTGAACGAATTGTAGATCTCCATTCATATTTCTTAACAATCACCTTTCTTACCTCCTTTCTTACTCTATTTTTGTTTGTTCCACTTTGTTCTTGAAAATCGTAAGTTATTGAATCTTTCGGTAGGTACTGTTTTGTTGAAGAAGAGTCGTTTGGCCTGAAAAAAGAAAGACGGTACCAAAATATAATTATTTCAAGTAAACTATAATATATAAACTAAAATGTACCATAATACTACCAAAGAGTAGGACTGTATGATATAGTTAAATTAATCTTCAAAATTCCTTAATTATTAATTCGAGTTATTCTGCCACAACTTGGAACAATATTTTTTATCACGGATGGATATATTGTACTATTCTAAGATTCTAACTGTACAGAGAACAAAACATGGCTCAAACTGTAAAGGATGGAAGCTCTTTCCATGTATGCAATTAGTTAAGTTGTCAAATAAATCTGACTTTGTTGATGAATCGGGAAATATATTTTAATATTATGTAACCTAAAGTTATAATGTGTGTTACTTTCAATATTGTTTAAACATTTTTATATACAGTCGCACTTGGTTTCAAAGGCCTCGGCTAATGCGTCAACTCGGACATAGCGTCATTTTTTGTACGTCCGGCGGTAATAACGTCATAAATTTACAAAATTTTTTACTTAATTTCATCAAGCATTTTAAAATATACAATTTGTTGTGTTGAATTTTTTCCTATATTTGTTGAATTAATTTGGTAAGTGGCACATATTTAAATCTTTATTGCTTCATAATAAATTTATTGTTTAAGTAAAACTATGTTAAATGAACAACATTAACAGTCAATATTAAGTGATCTTTGTACGTTTATGTGTTACCGACGTTCTGATACAGGCTAGTCTAATTAAAACTTTTTGACATTAAATATTTGTCCATACATTTGATTGGAATAAAATCAACTTTTTTTATCTGTGGGTGTTTTGAGTTAATAAAATAAAGGGGTTTATTGGTTCTTTTATATTTACTTTATATACCGTGACATAATATAAGAATGGTATACCATGACATACAAAAGAATAAAAATATATATATATTTGTCTTCACTATATTATCCTTGAGATATTTCTCTAGAATTTGATAATCTAAAATAAATTAGTTGTTATACAAATTAATGGTAATGACACATACATGTGGAACGTGCCGATCAAACAGTTAGCTCAGTCTTAATAATATTTTAGTGTAAACTAACCTGCCTCAGTGCATGTGTGCTTACGAAAAAAACAATCCATTTAAATGCTTTCTTTTTATTTTTTAACTTGGCAGTACACCCACGCGTTTGTTGGTGGGCACACTTCCATGTTTAAACAGCTTCTGTTTTGTTTTTGGTTTTTGTTTTGCCCTCATAGTTGTAAGTAAAGCCATTGACAGTCACCCTTGGTTTGTTCTTACTGGTTTTGCTCCATACTGTGCTGTCTTTATGATAAGCCCAGTCTTTAGAAATATGTAGCCCATTATGTTAAAGCTTATTTAGCCTTTGCTAAAATTACACATAGTTGACACTGTCCAGTTTATATTTAAACAATTTATGAGCCTGTTGCTTATTTTTATGTGAAGACAAAATGAAGTTGTTGTTTAGAAACTTTAAAGTGACATTACTGATAAACTGATAAAAGAAGAAAACTACAATTATCACTTGTTGAAGAGCGGTGTTGAAATGATGTGTGAAACACTGTTATGAAAGATGGTAGGTAGTCTTAATTTTCTGCAGCAGTCATATTTATAGCTGGAAGTTGGACCAGATAAACTGTCTGTGTGCAGGTGTGGTTACGAACAAAACAGTGAAATTGTTAGTTTTTAGTTTTGCAGTGCATTTCTCCTTTTGCTGATTGATACACTTTTTTGAGGAAAAAATCGTAGAGAACTGGATTATCTCGAACCAGATCTATTAACTTATCATCCAATTCACTCTTGAAAACCATAGACTCCATAGTGTTAAGTAATACACAAGAAAGTAATAAGTTAACAGCTAAATACATTTTACAATAATCATAAAAACTAGTTGCTCAATGAAATTAAAAGCTGTGTATTGTGGTGGGAAACACCCATCGTGCCACGCAAGAATTGACCTATCCAGAGCGTGCCACGCTCAGATATCACGCCGGACTTTCGTACAGCTGACGCGACCTCACTCTATTATCATAGAAACAGCCATCATTTTCCTTTCTAATTTAAAAATATTAAATGACAATGCTATTGAATAATTATGCGCGTTTTATTTAAACGAATAAATGTTAAATATATTAATACAAATTAGATAGGCCTATGGACATCTAATTCATAATAATTTTGTTTAACAAATATAATTAATTTATTAACTGCAACCTTAGTGTTAGTACAATAATTTAAACGAATGATAAATTTAAAACATAATTTAATTATGTATTCCTACATTCAAAACAGTTAATCATTTCTACACTCACTCAATCATGATCCACAAATAATTCCAGAACTGCGTCCTCATAAAACTTGAAGTAATTTTTGTTTTTATTATTTATATATTTTGTGATTATTAATTGTTGACTCTTATGTACGATTATGTACAAGTTGATTGAAATTAAAATAGTCTACTTATCTTTACCACGAAAATCTATAAGTTCTAGATCATTAGAACTAGTTTTTTTTTTCAGAAAAGATAAGTGCAAATGGTTTCTAATTCTGTTAACTATTCGACACTTAATTATGGAGTACCTAAATGCCTCAGAGATTTTTGCCCAAAATCCAACGATGCAGCTATTAACCATTTTTTTCAAGCCCAATATGCTAGTCAAATACCACAAATGTTTTCGCCAAGGGATTGAGCACACTCACATGTATTTCTTCTTATAAGAACCGTCGATGGTATACATGTGTTTATACCGTATGCATTGTTAGGCCCTACTTAAACGAAATACAAAAATTCAGATTTTTCTATCAAAATTAAGTCAGTATAATCGTGGTGTAAATAAAGTCATTATTGTACAGTATAGTTGGACGCGGTACACAGGTAGAATGTCAGCAGGACGGCTAGTATAGTTACCTCAAAACGTAGAGAGGCACCCCCTCAGGAAGAACGGACCGTCCTAATCCCCTATCGACAAACAATGCATTTGTTAGAAGCGGGCACCGACAAGCGTTTTATCTCGGCAACAACATTCAAATATTATTTTACGCCTATCGATAGCATTCTTTTGCCTAGTTTCATTTCTAAAAACTGTAAAAACAATACTTAGATGCACTAAATCCATAGTGCTGAAAAACATTTTTATAACTCTTCGACCAACTATGACCAAAATACCAAATAAATTATACACATTTTATAATATACAGCGTAATATAATATTAATAAATCCTACAGCATAATATATAATTATTTTAAAAAAATATTCAGATATCTTTGGCAAAACGTTTAACTTTTTAGAGACGACATTGTTGTTGAATCTGAAAATATATTTTAATATTATGTAACCTAAAGTTACAGTTTGTGTTACTTTCAATATTGTTTAAACATTTTTATATACAGTCGCACTTGGTTTCAAAGGCCTCGGCTAATGCGTCAACTCGGACTTAGCGTCATTTTTTGTACGTCTGGCGGTAATAACGTCATAAATCTACAAAATGTTTTACTTTAATTTCATTAAGCATTTTAAAATATAAAATTTGTTGTGTTGAATTTGTTTCCTATATTTGTTGAATTTGTTAAGTGGCACATATTTAAATCTTTATTGCTTCATAATACATATGATGCCTCTAGAATCATAGAATCAAAACTCACAATATCCAAAAAATAAAATTTTCAGTATGGTCAAAAAACATTATATATATGTTCCAGTACAGTTTTTTATGCATTTTATATGTTACATAGGCCATTAAAATTGATTAAAATAATAATATTTACAGTTTTAATAGCATAACATTAAAAAAACATGTTATTTTGGATATTGTGAGTTTTGACACTAAGCGTGGGATATTGTTAGTTTTGACTTTAATCCATACGGATGTTGTATAGTTTTGAAACAGAACATTAGCTTTGGATATTGACACTCAAACTGTTGTGCTGACAAAAAATGTTTTTAAGTTTTTTCACTAAGCCAGAAGAAATATAATATACTAGGCCCTATCCTATTATAGATATAATCTTTAATAAAAGTCAATTTTAAAAATACAGTATTTTTATTACATTAGTCCACTTTAAAGTTAATCATACAACGATTTAGCTAAAAGATTCAGTTGATTTAAGAACAACACTCTTTTATATTAAATCATAATAAAAAAGAAATCCTAATTAAATTTAAGAATTTTCTTAAAACATAAAGAAAAATACTAGATATTGAAAAATATAACCCTAGTATCGAAATACTACTATTTTGTGTCCCAAAATGAAAATATCTATGTGTTTTCTAAGTATCTATGTGAAAATAGGCCTAGATAATTAGGTCGTTTTCCTCATCTCCAGACAAGCATTCACAAACTTCTACAGCTTGCTCAACCAGTTTGTTTGTTGTTTCAGCATGGTCTATGAGTGTTTTAAAAAACTCAAGCTGCTCATTGTTCCTCCAGTCATTCCCATAATGTTTTATTACTAGCTGGTTGACATCTCTTTTTTTTCTTCGCTGACAACATTTTTTCCTGAATTATATCTGGATTCAAGTCCAATGCACTTTTTCCAGTTTTCATTAAACTTTTGTAGTTTTTTTATTGTTGGTCACTGTTGTAAGTGACTTCGCCTCTTATTAATATCTTGTTCACAAACATTTTAGAACGCTTCACTAATATGCGTTTACACTGTGATATCTTGAAGTGGAAATGTTTGGTTTCCTTTAGATTTTTTTTACTGTGGTATGGAAATAGGCTAATTCACAGTCTATTCCTACTTTTTTCAATGTAGCATGTTCAGAAATTAAGTCATAGACTTCCTGTCGAGTTGCTATTACCTCCCTTTTCTTAAGTTTTTTCTCTATGAGGCCAAATACCCTGTCAGATGCCAAAAAACTATGGCCTGTCACTGGGTACACTATTTCAATTGCCTTTAACATGTTCAGATGAAACAGCGGCCAGCCAAAAGGAACACATTCCTATAAAGATAGAATTTTTATTTTGGCCGCCACAACCATCCGAAATTAAACGAATATTTTTGTATTGGGCCATGTCAGTGTTCGTTAAAGTGTCATAAACACATGACGCGATCATGTTAGAATCACGGTCATACTGATTTTCTGTCCAAACATACGCATGAACATTGTACTTGTTAAGAGGCCCTTTACTAATATAAAATTTTGTACATAAATTTGACGACTGTAAAAAGTCGATTGATCGGGTAGCTTCGGAATCGGTAAGTTCTTTTGGCAGTCGAATGATAAAATAAGTAAATCTTCAGTCGTGTCTTTCAATTTTGTGTAAAATACCTTGGCTCGAAGCTTGTGGACACGCATTTCTATCATAAAATCATTTTTCTTCTGGTGGTCTTTTTCATTTTTTATTTTCTCATTCAAACTCAAACAAGTTGAGCAAATGACTGTTCTAAATTAAAAATATTAAATAACAATGCTATTGAATAATTATTGCGTTTTATTTAAACGAATAATGTTAAATATATTAATACAAATTAGATAGCCCTATGGACATCTAACTCACCATTTTTTAACAAATTTAATATAATTAATTTATTAACTGCAACCTTAGTGTTAGTACAATAATTTAAACGAATGATAAATTTAAAACAAAATTTAATTACGTAGGCCTATTCAAAACAGTTAATCATTTCTACACTCACTGAATCATGATCCACAAATAATTCCAGAACTGTGTCCTCCTTATAAAACTTGAAGTTATTTTTTTTTAATGTATTATTTTGTGATTATTAATTATTGACACTTATTTACGATTATGTACAAGTTGCTTGAAATTGTGTCGTCTAAAAGAAAATAAAGTTTTTTTTGGAAACGCCGGGCCCGAAAATACAAGACGGCACAGCTTTTAAACAAACCTGGAAAATACTGTATATCCAAACCTTACCTTAATCCACTTAAAATCTCCAGAAAATGCCCGAGTTAACCATTTACAAAAACACAAGGAAATCTTTTAAAATCATTAAGTAATAACGGGTTATTTATTCATTAGTAACAATTATCTGAGTAATTTAACAATTTACCCGTTAAATGAAAAGAATGATACGCCCTTAAGTAAAAAAAAAATTATTATTTATAAAAGAAAACAAACCCACCCTGAAACAATAACAAACCCACCCGTTAGTTTAATCTAAGTTAATTAAATTTTATGTAAGACAAACAAATAAAAAATATTTAGCAAACAAACTTATACATCAGTAACCATTTTGTTACATATAACAATAACATTAATTTGTCTATACAGAGACAATATTAGTTCTTAAGTTAAAAAAATGAAAATAGTATCTAAATAAGTATGTATACCTCAGTATACAAAGTTGGCCAACTTATCTGTATATATATATGTGTGTGTAAATAAAAGAAATGAATTTGGAAAGGTAACCCTTTGAGGGGTGTAAAAACCGAAAAGTGCATGCGATGTCACCCAAATTTAAATATATCTTAACCTAAACAAAATATAGTAGCTAAAACATAATCAGTCAATACATAGGATGTTAAACGTAGTTGACTTAGTAGCCTATAAAGTAAGGTTTAAGTTCTTTTCACAGCATTGTTTCTATTATTTGAGCCTGAAGGCAATTATACTTTTGTTAATTTGTTTCGAAGAAAAGGGTCCAGTTCAACAGATGTTTTGTTTTAGTAAGTAAATTGGCAGATGAAGGTTAGTTGCAGAAATACTTGGTGATACTAGGTGATTTGATATCACATACTTGGGCCAGTGTAGTCACTATATGAAAGAAAAAATATACTTGTAATAGCTCAGCTGTAATGCAAGACATGTCTTCTAAGATAAGCATTTTAATGCCTGTTGAAATTTGTTACAGTTGGCATTAGAAGACAAGCATTTACAAACTTTAATTTTGATACTTTAATTTATCTCACAGATATCTCTACTTTAATTGCAACACTCTTCACTGAAGTAGGTTTCTTTACTCTTTAAATAGTTTTTGAATTGTAGGCTAGGCCACTTTACAAAATAGGCTAATTGAAATCTAATAAGATAGGCTAATACAATTTAATAAGTTTAAACAAAATATTAATTATACATATGAAACAATATATAACAATGTATAGTTATGGTAAAACTCTGGCATTTTGATTGATAGATCTTAGAATAAATTTGTATGTACCTGGTTAACTTTGGTGATTTATTTTGAAGAGAAGAAGGCTTACGTAACACTGAATCATGATTTACAATATTTGAGTGCAGACCGAAAGTTGCAGACTTATTACGAACACTACATTACTATACGCAACTATTTTAGAGTCTGACAACATATTTATGTTTAGATATTTGACATTTAACACTCTATTAAACACAAGTGGCGAGACATCTCGAGTTGTACTCAGCGTTCCTGGTCTTAGTGTAATGGCAGGAGAGGTGAACTCGTATTGGAACTGGTAAAGAAATGGAAGAAGGCCTATACAGGGCCTGTGTGCTATTGGTTGGAAAAGGAATCTTATCTTTTGCGGTTGGACAGAAAAGGTTGTTTGCATATTTGAATCTTGCGATGTGACTTGCAATGACACAGTCTCCCCTGGCGAAAGGTGATAGAATAATTAATTTTGAAAAGTACAGCCTGCAGCAAAGAAAATCTCCTCTCCTCCGGTGTACCAACAATTACTGTATATCGACTCTAATCGCACTGGGCGAGAAGGAGTTAAACTGGCTAACTCGGGGTTACAGTACATTTATATATGTGCGCACACACATGGAATACAATGGAACAAAATACAATTTGGTTCAAGCCACGGTGGCCGTGATTGTTAAGGCGTCAATGCTTTATCAATCGTCATGGCAACCATCAATGGAAAAGGTCCGGGTTCAATTCCCATTGACTCCGAATAATTTTCTAAATGGTTTCTGTAATATATTGGATATATTACTAGATTTGGGTTCGCTAAATGAAACACATTTATATTCGTTATTGCTACGACTGCGTGCTGTTGGTAGGAAGGTGAGTTCAAGACTGCTTGTGAAATAGGTAAAGAAGGAAAGCGTCAGTTATGGCTGGCGGGAAAAGGTACTGGTTACAGCCAATAGCATTTATTAAAACTCGAATGACATATCGTACGATATGACGTCACAGATCATACGACATCACGCGATCTCCCACTGAATACCGGTCAATTGCAGACACGGACTATTGCGGACACATCATTAAAGCGGTCAATTGCGGACACTAGGGATTACTGCTACCTGACAAGGGTTTGACAGGTCTATGCAAATATTTCAATACTGGAAAGTTGTGGACACTATCTTCTGGAAAAATAAAGAAGTAATGTGACTAATAAAACAACAGCTTTGATATACACAGGGTTTTAAGACTGATTTCTATCACACTTTACACAGGCTGTGGACTGTCAAAATGATATCATATTGGCGTCTGTCAAAATGATATCATATTGGCGTCTGTCAAAATAATATCATTTTGGCGTGTTTAAAATCAGCTTAAGTAGGCTTCGTCATATCTTATAGCTACAATATACATAAAAGTAATTTTAGAATCAGGCTCCATTATGTAATTTTTTTTTAATTTGTACAAAGTCAGCTTAATTAGTCCTCGTCATTTCTTATAGCTACTATATACATAAATTTAATTTTAGAATCAGGCTCCATTAAGTTAATTTTTCTTTAATTTGTACAAAGTCAGCTTAAGTAGGCTTCGTCATCACAACTATATACATATATTCGTAACACTTAAAGTGTTGTGTCAAATGTTCCAACTGTGCTTTAGTCCAATTTCTGGATATGCAACATGGCTTTTAAGAATGATTTTATATTTTTTGACTCTTCATAAACTTTTGTTGTTTTCTCTATTCTTTTGTCAAGTTACATGTACTGCTTCTTTCTCTTTTTCCCCTCTAGGTTAAGTTCGATCTTCATGTACATGCAGTTCGTGTGTTGAGCTTCTTTCCTTAAGCATTCCACCAACATGTTAAATCTAGGGTGAGGGTTACCAATAATTGAGTTTATTTTGTTATGCCATCCTTCGACTGCATTTGTTGTCCTGTGTCTTTTGCCGTAGCAATTCCACATTGCGATGGGAATTTGGTCATTCTCTATCCACGTATCTACGAAGAAGTCGAAAAACTCTGTAAGTTTTGGGTGTTCATAATTTGGAGCTTCCGCATGAACCTGGACCCATCCATCTCGCACGTCTTCTGGCTTCAAAAATGCCAAACCCGCACACATGTTGACATGAAGCCTTAACTCGTCATTCTTTCGGTACTCTTCTGATAGACCCAGATTCTGAATTTTTCTCCATAAGCATTTCTTCATATGGAAGTAGCACCCACTGACTTCGGTTGATGGAAAGACTTCACGTAGAGCCGATATTGCAGCTGCCTCAAAATCGACATTGACACTACTGGGACAGCACTGCGGAACTGCTTCCTTTATAAGGTGAAACAGGCGAACATAAGTTTCTTTCTTGTTATTAGGGAGCAAGGCAAATACCCACAGGGAAAACATTTGTTTCGTCGCTCCGGCCTCCTAGGTCTGCGTGAACTGTGTAAACTTGTGCAAACTGCTTACTGCTACACTTAAATGTGCCATCCATAAAAAACTGAGAAGATGTTCTGAGACTTTCTTTCCCTTTCACTCCACTAAAAATTAATATTCTTTCTTCCTGTCCGTCGTCAGAAAGGAGAAAACTGCTACCATCGAACATTTTTAAAATTTCTTCATTGAGAATAATATTGTGACAATTATATGGCTCTTGCTGATTTCTCCTTGCGTTACTTCTCTGTCTCCTCAAGACTCTCTTAAATGTCTGTGCGTTGGGCATTGTTGTAACAAAATCATAACCTGGAATGAATAATAACTGTAAATAATAAATAAAAATAAAAAAGCATAGAAAATTGCTTAAAAATAAGAAAACACAAATGTCTGAAATAATGTTTATTTTTGTCACCATTTTTTACTTGTGAGAAATCATAGTTTTAATTATCGTTTATGTATTCCCTAGACCTATATCTTTCATATGATATGCATATTGAATGGGTTCAACGTCATAAAAAAAACCAAAAACATATTATTTGTGAAAATAAGTGTAACATTTGACTAAGTTTTGAAAGTAAAGCCAGTTTGTAAGAAAACGGTTGGAGGGGTTACAATTTAAAGATAACTATTAGGCTTATTAGTCTAGTCAATGAAGGCCTAAAACGAAGTTTCACCCAAAGGAGTTCAGCACATACAATATATTTCACGGGCAACGCCGGGTAAATCAACTAGTTTAAATATAAAAGAAGAAAATCGGCTGGATAGAACAGCTGAACCGACTGAAATTAGAATTTATTAAATTTTTAAATATATATATATATATATATATACTAGTTGATTTACCCGGCGTTGCCCGTGAAAGATATTGTATGTGTGCAACTCCTTTGGGTGTAACTCGCTGTGGAAGTAAAGCCTTTTTAATTGTAAATTACCCGCAATAACGTAAACCCCCCCCCCCCAAACAATAAAATAAACTTCAAAAGCAAAAAAGTTTTCTAGACACTATATAAATACATCCAGAAAAAAGTAATCAACTGATATGTGAAGGTTAAGAAACAACCTTACGCAAATTAATTCTAAAATATAATAATATCACTGGTTTTTTAAAAAGTTTGCAATGTAAAATCAGCAAAATAAAAAGGAATTCCGTAGCAAAGCGTATTCCTCTAGTTAAAATATAAATAAATAGGCCTCTACCTTTATTATGAAGGTTTCCCATTTCATCGGTGTAGATCTCAGATAACTTGGTAGTTTCTTCTCGAACCCTCTTCTTGCAATTACTCATTTGTTTCTTCACTTCTACAGCTGCGTCATCAGGTGGGCCGCACACATGTTCGGACACATACAACACTTCTTCAATCTTCGACCGCATTAATCCTTTACATTTACTTGATTTTTCTCGTAAAAAACACCACGTAACAACACCTGCTTTTGATTCTCTAAACTTACGATACGCGTAACCCTTATAAACTGCACAAGGCCTTCCCTTTTCCGTAGTAGTAACTTCCATACCGAGCGATGCTATTAACACTGCGAGGGTTGAAAGCAAACTGAAAGAAAATACCTGTGGCCTCCCACCCCCCACACTGGTATTCCCACCCCCGTAAGTCATCTGTAGTTGTGGCTCAGCCCTTTATATAGGGTCTACGGGCCTGGCTTGTTGCACTGTGTGAATAATCTTAAAATATTTGGCAGTTTCCTGTGACTCATAGTGGGGAGAATGCGAGCCTTCTGTTTGCACCTGTTGTACCTGTAAAACCCTTGTCAGCTGTTTGCACCTGTTGTACCTGTAAAACCCTTGTCAGGTAGCAGTAGTCGCTGTTGTCCGCAATGGCCCGCTTTAATGATGTGTCCGCAATTGTCCGTGTCCGCAATTGACCGGACACCCTCTCACTCTTGCACAATTGCATACATCACGACTCCTCCCCTCTTAATTCTTTAAAACAATACAACATTTTTACAATATCAAATATGTTAAACTTAGTCACACAGTCGTATAACTTTTAAACTTAGAAAACTTTAACAATCTATTGTCTGACTAGCGGAAGTCGATTTTACTTCAAAAACGTCTAACCATATAGTATGTGAATCTATAACAATTAAATACATTTTCCCTTTAAACGGACCCATAAAGTCTGCTTGTAATCGTTCCCACGGTCTACTGGCATACTGTCAACAGTGTAATTGATTCTTTGTAGGATTTTGTCTTTCAAAAAGACAGGAAGAACAACCATCGGCCAGATTTTCAATATCTGCATCTATATTTGGCCACCAAATATATGATCTCGCTACCGATTTCATTTTAACAATCCCTAGATGACTCGTGTGTAATTCATCTAATATGTATTTACGGAATTTACTTGGAATAATTACTTTATACCCCCACATTATAAAGTTCCCTGTTCGATTGTTAATTCTTCCTTCCTTTTGAAATATGGACTTAATTCAGAATATTCTACAGAAACTTGATTTGGCCACCCATACATTACATAATTGTACACTTTTCTTAATACTATATCGTTTTGGGTTTCTTTTTTAATGTCTTCACAAATAATAGGTAATGAACTTTCTTTGACATAATGTAGATAAGTTCCTAACCAATCTAACTCTTGTTTATTGTTACAATGCTCGACTTTGAGCGGTAAACGTGATAATGCATCTGCATTAGCATGTTTAGCTGATTGTACATACTCAATCTTAAAACTATATCCAGACAAAAACAAAGCATATCGTTGCAACCGACTTGCTGCAAAAGCAGGTAATCCCTTTTTGGACCCAAAAATAATAATAATGGTTTATGATCTGTACATAAAATAAATTCTCGTCCCCATAAATATTGATTAAATTTCTTTACCCCATAAACCAAACTCAAAGCTTCCTTATCAATTTGTGAATATGCTTTCTCTGCCGTGGATAAAGTTCGCGAAACAAATGCTATCGGTTTTTCAACACCATCTTTACTAACAGTAGACAATACACAACCTAAACCGGTTGGTGATGCGTCACACGCCAATTTAGTAGGTAATTCATGATCATAATGCGCTAATACTTTAGAAGAAGCTAACAGTTTCTTGACTGTATTAAAAGCTTTTACACATTTTTCATCAAATTTAAACAATACATCCTTTTTAAGTAAATTATAAATAGGATTCAAAACATTTGACATATTTGGCACAAATTTACCATAATAATTAACTAATCCTAGGTATGATTTTACCTCTGTAACATTAGAAGGTGTTGGTGCGTCTAGCATAGCTCTAATTTTCTCATCGGATGTGTGCAGACCTTCCTTGTCGTTAATAAATCCTAAATATTCTAATTTATCAGAGAAAAACTTACACTTATCTTTTCTTACTGTAAACCCTTTTCGGTTTAACCTTTTACAAACTTCTTGTAACCTACTGAAATGTTGTTCAGTATTTTCAGCTGTTGTCAATATTTCGTCAAGGAAAGCTACAACACCTTGTAAGCCTTGAATCGTCTGTTCAATAACCCTTTGAAAAATTCCCGGTGCTGAATTTATACCGTATGGCATTTTTGTAAATGCAAATAACCTTTTATGCGTGCTTATCGTACACAATTTCTGCGATTCATCGTCAAGCGCTAGTCGCATATACGCTTGGATTAAATCTATTTTTGAAAACAATTGCCCCTTTTGCATACAAGCAAAAATATCCTCTATTCTTTGTACTGGATAACGATCTATTTCTAAAGAAGGATTTAAAGTAACCTTAAAATCACCACAAATGCGTAATTTACCATTTTTCTTTAAAACTGAAACTATTGGTGTTCCCCATTCAGAACTTTTTACAGGAATTAAGATTTTATCTTCTACTAATCTATCTAACTCATTTTCTACTTTACCTCTCATAGAAAAAGGTAAGGGTCTTGGTTTAAAATATTTAGGTCTCACATTCTCTTTTAATTTCAAAGAAACAATTTCTGTTTTACATGTACCTAATTTTTCGGTAAATACGTCTGGAAATTCCTTATATAATTTATTTACTAAACCTTCACGTTTAGCTTCGCTTAAAATTTCATTTGGAGCTTCAGTCAAACCCAATACTCCTACTAATTTATTACCAAAACAAATATTTATTTCTAAGATCTTTAACCAATCTCTGCCCATTAAAGGATGAGCCCCTCTTTTAATTACATACAAATCAAGCATTTTACTTAATTTACCATGTTTAATACTTATTTGTGGTAGCTTAAATTTGAAAATGACTGAAAAAATAGTCGAAACGGCCGTCATTTAAAGACGACGAAAAATCAGGATTGTTTGACAGATCATAAAGGTAAATATATATATTACCATGTTTAACATTAAAATTTAATTTTCCAATTGGGACTATTTCTTCCTTAGTATAACAATTTAATGTTAAATCAGGATAAAGTTTACAATTACTAAAATTTCTCAAATAAAAGTTTTCATTTATTACAGTTACTGCAGATCCTGTATCTACTTCAAAAGAAATAACTTTATTTGCTACCATTACTTCAACTGTAATAGGCTATACTTAAACTCTTTTAGTATTATTTTCCTCTACTTTAAACAGATTGTTTAAATCATACACATCATTGTCTACATTTGACTCTGTATCTCTATCTAATTCTTGAGTATTTTTCACTCCAACAAAATGACTTTTGTTTATTAAAACTATTATTACCTCTAGATACACATTTATACTTATTTTGAGATTTATTAACCTTTTTCTTACATACCTTCACCAGGTGTCCTTTAATTCCACAATTGTGACACACACTATTTTTATGAAAACACTTATTACTAAAATGACCTTGCCGACCGCAACAATAACACATAACTTTCGTATCACTTTTGGTTGACACTTTGAAATCTTCCTGCTTCCCAGGTTTCCATGTCTCGATGAAACAGCCATTCTCTGCATTCTGAGTTGAAGGTCACTGCCTCCGGCTATTGTTTTCGCATCCTTTTCCGCTCCCTCAATAGAAGTACTTATTTTCACCTCTTTCTCGTAGGTCAGGGTAGTCTCGGATAAAAGTCTTTGTTTGATAGCGTCACTTTTTAAACCACTAACCAATCAGTCTCTTAGATGTTTGTTTAATGTCGCGCCAAACTCACAATAAGTTGATAATTTTTTCAAATTAGCAATATATTCGGCAATGCTTTCGTGTTCGTGTTGCGTTCTTAAACTGAATTTATATCTTTCGGATATAAAAGAAGGTTTAGGGTATAAATGTTCCCTAATTATTGTCACTAATTCATTGTACGTTTTTGTTCCGGGTTTACTCGGGGTGCACAAGTCTCGTAATAAGCTAAATGTTTTTACACCTACAACCGTTAATAAGGTGGTCACTTTTTTATCATACGGAATGCTGTTGCATTCAACAAACAGTTCAAACTTTTCTATGTACGAACTCCACGTCTCGTCCGCAATATTAAATTCCGCGAGTTTCCCGATTATTGGGGTAGACATGTTGCTTACACTGGACACTGAAGTATTCTGTTCCTCAGACTTGAAAGAAAAACGATACTGCCACTACACGTTCTCTTCCCTCTTTAACTTTGACACCTTTGCTATCAATTTTTGTAACACTACCGACAATTTACACAAACATATTGTGATAACCTTCCTAACACGTCTTCACGTCGTTTGAAATTGTTTTATAACTGCGGTTAAAACAACATTATTAATAATCACTATTAATAATCCACTATACTCGTCGCCACTGTAATATACTGATTAATAATCCACTATCATCGTCGCCACTGTAATATATTGCATATATTACTAGATTTGGGTTCGCTAAATGAAACACATTTATATTCGTTATTGCTACGACTGCGTGCTGTTGGTAGGAAGGTGAGTTCAAGACTGCTTGTGAAATAGGTAAAGAAGGCAATCGTCAGTTATGGCTGGCGGGAAAAGGTACTGGTTACAGCCAATAGCATTTATTAAAACTCGAATGACATATCGTATGATATGACGTCACAGATCATACGACATCACGCGATCTCCCACTCTTGCACAATTGCATACATCACAGTTTCTTAACAGTCATCGTTGGCTGTGGTTCGGATTCCACGTAAAACTGTAGGTCCCGTCTTCATTAGACTTAAGTGCAAAACAGCAGGACGTTAAACAAAAAAAACAAAACAAAAAAACAGTTTGGTTCAGACGAAATGGTCACCATCACCAAGACAACAAAACAACACAAGGAAAATAGACGAGATGCAGTAGAGTTCATGACGCTCTCTGTTTCGTCGTTACATCGTTCACACCGGCCCAATTGCCGGTATGTACAATTGCCCAAGGACAAAATATATGTAAAACGGAAACCACCTAGATGATCAGTCTGGGGTTTCTGAAGACAAGTCCAGGAGAATATATTCCATCGATCAAAAGAAAGACGAAGAAATACTCTTAGCCTCCCAAAACCAATTATCCTAATGCAAGCATCAGATGGATTCAAGGATAAAAGGTCAGGGTCAAAGGTTTAGAGGAAATGTGATTTGGCACTTGAGTAATTTTAAATGTACTCAAGATTAATACCACTGATTATCGGAATATTTAATTAAAATTAAATGTTATTACTATTTACGGATTTTTGTTTTTAAAAAACAATAATTTCTACTAATTATATTCTGGTTCGCATTAGTGTACGCAAATATGAGTAACGTAATCGTGGCTAATTTTTTTTCAACTTGTTTATGATTTATCAAGTGCCTATCTGAATAAACTACTAGCTCTTTTAAAAAAACATTACTTTTGACGTGTTTCCAAAACTTCTACCTTTTGCTGGCTCAAAAGTTGATTAAAAGCCTAGACAAGTATACAATGTACCTGCATTTTTTTTATGTTTTGATATTTAGCCCAAATCACTTAAGGTTTAAAGTCGTTAAAAAAATGATCTAAATCAGTTAGGACATATTTTAGTTATAAAGTTAAAAACAAATATAAAAAGGTTTTTCTTTTTAGACTATTTTTGTTGAAAGGAATCTGTGGACATATTGTTCTAGACTATTTATATCAAGGATTCATCCGCTGAAACTTGGACTTTGAAAATATATCGCTCTGAGTGAGACAAAGGGTTTAACTCGGTACAAAGCGTCTGGACATATTATTTTCTGCATAGTTTGTGCAGATCTGCCTTACAAAGACAAAAGGTTTATTCAATCAAATAAATCCTCATTTCTTACATATGCAATGCATTATTTGAATAGCATACTGACAGAACTTCTAATATTAAATGTATTTTTGTTTTGTAATTTTATTTTGATATTTTTATGTATTGTAATTTATATATTTACAAATATATGTTAAATTGTTTTATTCGTACAACTATTAGCTATGCTAAACACATAAATATTTAATATTTTTTTTTGGATTGCTGTTATCAATCAAAATTACGGTAGCAAATATTAAAATTCAAGGGCGAACATTTCAAATATATGAAGTTAAATATATTTTTTAAAAATCTGCTCTGAAGGTCGAGTGAATTTGTTTGTTTCACTTACGATACTTGAGGCAAATCCAGAAGGAAAAATATTCAGATACTCACAGCTAAAGAAAGGCGATTGCAATATTAGCAATGTTCTTCAATCCTGAAAGCAAGTGAAAATGTAGAAACCTGACTTTAGAAATCTGTGGAAATTTGCCACGAAATAAGAGGTGAACTAAGGAAAAATCGATCAATTGCGTTAATCTCATACGAACAGGGTTTACAAACATAAACAACAAAAATAAAAACATTGTGGAATTATGTTTAAATAGCTGGAAATTCGTCTGAAAGAAAGTGAAAAATACTCTTGTGTAAACGGTGCAGAGATCAATAGTCATTATAATAGAAGATGATTGGCGGTTCCGCGGACGGTGCTATCTGGGAAGATATCATTGATGCGTGCCACTGTTTTGGCTCTACCGTGAATCGAGCAGAACTAAGACTTCGTGTTTTGAGTTGAACTTTTAATTTGTGTTTTGTTCATTCGTGAGTGTTTTTTATGTTTTGAACGATCTCACTAGTGAGAAAATGTTTTTGTTTTCATTAAATTGTAGTTTCATGTGATCGAAATTTAGTGTTATCCGAAACTACGGTATTCAAGAAATATGATTGGATAGACAGATTACAGGTAAATGCGTACCTACAATATTATTTGTTGTACAAAGTAGTATTATTGTTGTATATTATTGTGGGAGTTAAAATAATAAAATAAAATATAATGTGTGACTATAGTTACTTCCAATTTTAAACGTTCAAACTGTCATCCTCTAACCTTGGTATCCAGAGATGTAAATAAATTACATAATTGTGTAATATGGTATCGTTATCATTCTACAATTGAATTGAGAAAAACCTTACTTTTGAATTTGGAAATGTACATAGTGACAAAATATAACAAGGACATACATTTTTAAATCAAAACTATTTTTAAAACACAAAGATGCAATGTAGAATATAGAACTGACAATAACCTCAAATCACTGATAACCTCAACGACCACCACCTCCAACAAATATGATCAGACCGGAGTACATAATATTAATTGTAACGATTGTCCCAAAAATAACAGGATTAAATAACGATTGTTGGACTGACAGGACGACCTTTCCGTAAAAGATTCAAGGAACATATTATACCATCCAGTTCAAAATTAAATGACACCAATTCTAACTTTGCTGAGCATTTAATAAACGAGGATCATTCTTATATGGATTCTTAGAAAATGGAAATCCTAAACGCCTGTAACAAGGGACATAAATTAAATACTTTAGAGTCCTACCACAAGATATACAATAATTACAAGGACAAAGGGAATTTATTGATTGACCAAACACAGTTCCAATTCAACTTAATGTTTGACTTAATAGATGAGATGTCTCCACCCATAGCCACCAACTTACCAACCTGAATAATCAATCAGTCATTCAGTTGGAATAGTAGAGCTGTGACATCATAAACAAATTTATTAATTGTTCTAAATGTTCGTTTTATTTATTTGTTAAATTAATGTGTTTTTATATATTATGTTAATAAGTGTAATGTGAAAAGTGTTTGAAGTTCTAGGAAGTTATTAGTGTTTCCTAGATTTTACTAAAGCATTTGATTCTGTTGAAATCAATTTATTATTTAAGCAATGTGAAACCATTAGTATTCGACGGATACCAATGCAATAGATAAACTTATAGCTTTCCAATAGCACGCGACGATTAATGTTGCAGCAGGAATGCTGTCAAAAGAGACTCAGATGAGGCAAGGTACCGCAAGGATCAGCTCTTGACCCAGTGTTATTTTAATGATTTTAATGATGGGTATATTAATGATTTTTCATTACCAGTATATGCGTATAGGACGATTCAATTTGGTGATGATACAGCACTAAGTTTTCAATCAGATTTTGTACAAAAATGGAGCAAAAGATTTGTATACAAGTCAATGTCGCTGTACAGTAGTAGTTTGCTGAAAACAATTTGTCAATCAATCCGTGTAAAACTAATTCCATAAACTTCAGTAAAAACCACAGCTCAAATGAGACAGCAAGTGTTAGGTTAGATTATACTTGAAGATTGCATCAGTATATTTTTGGGTCTTCTAATTGACAAGTTGAACTGGAATGAATCATTAGCACATATTATTATTAGAAGTATCAGCGCCAAAATTATCTCAATTATATTTTTTCTGAGTATTTTGAAGCTATACTTTTGTACGTTAATACGTTTAACGGCCTATTGTGGGCTAGTGTAGCATTATCTGAATAATATTATTCTTCTTTTAGAAAACTCATGGGTTCAGAATATAAAAAGAGTGTATGTCAAAAAAATCCATAAAGCTCATTGCGAGGATAAAAACACACAAAGTTGTAAACAATTTTTCAAGAAGCTCTTTCGCACTTCCTAGTATTTACATATAGTGTTGCTTTTTGAAACTTTAAATTTGATCATGTCTAAAATATAGATATACACAATAAATAACAGCACGAGGCAAGCTTGTGAGTGTCGTACCAGACAGCACAGGTTAAATTTATACAGTAAAATTCCCTCATAAACTGGTGTAAAATTGATAAATACGCTTTCTAAAAGTATTAAAAGTTCACAAAATTAAGGGATTTAAAAATCAACCTTAGACTTTTGTTTAGATCCTCTTACATAGTGGATGAGTGTTTAACGATATACGTCACCACCAGTAATTGTAATAATGTTGTATTGTTTTTATTCTGCGTGTTATGAATGCATATTCATTTAGATTTTGTGTTTATTTGTTTTTGAATATATTTCTCTATTTTTAATATGCTTGTTATTTAAATTGTATTGCGCAATACAAATTTAACATTTCCAAAAATATTTATTGACACCTCCAAACTATCTAATTCAACAAATACATATCTCATTTCCTTTAAAAAGCTTGCGTTATCTATAGTTTTTGTTTTTAATTTATTGATTTATACTTGTTGTTCAACCTTTCTACCAAGAATTTAAATTTTAATACAATAAGATTCAAATTCTATTTCGTAATACATTTATTCATGAGAAATACCCTAATACATTTTAATGATCATGTTACTGTTGAAGGCAATTCCAAGAGCTGTGATGGATTACCTCTTTACAATGAAAGAGATATTTGGTGGTCTTACTAAGAGATTGATGGCAAAGTTTAAAACCTTCTTATTCTTTCACAGACAGTGACATCTCTAATTAAATTTGCAGTGTTATTGTAAACACAAAGAGGGATACCTGATGAATTTGTAACAACAGCAAAGAAATAACGCTCAATACAGTGTTAAACACTTCAATGTAACTTTAACGAACACTCGTTTTATTTGTTTTTATGCAAATTTATGTATGAAATTTTAAGTGGTAATCTCTTTTAAAATAAAATACTTTCTTATGTTAAAATAATTATCCAACTAGGTATAAACTATTTTCTGAAGTTATTATGGGGAACCAAACACATAACACAAAGTAGATACTTATCCTCTACGTTTTTTATTAACTCGATTTCATGTAAAAAAAAAAAAACATGTAGTTATTCGACCTAGCCTTGAGTTTAGTTAAGAAGTTCTAAAGGGTTATTATTACTTTGAGTTCTATGAAGAGTAAAACACTCAAGTGACGCGACATTTTTGCAGTGTGCGTGCTTTGACCATAGTGCAGTTTTTCAAATAAAATTGTATTTCTATTTGTTTAATTTTTTAAGAAGAAAACGGCGTTTAGTGATTGTAATTTCTAATAAACAATATACTGTTTTATATCCATAAATTTTTTTTTGTTTGGTTTGACTTTCAGTAGCATGTTTCCTTTTTTATTTTCAATCAATGAATACCTTTCTTTTCAATCTGCAATTTATTTAACTTCCTCTGTTGTGGTATAACTTTGAACTCTTCATATACGATAATAATCCTTACAAAAACATGACTATCCTGCGTTTATTACATGTATAATTTAAATAAATAGCTTTCTTTATATTTATTATTTATCACCTTCACTAACAGGACAGTTGCTACAGTCTACTGGTTTTTCAAAATCACTATAGAACTATGTATTATGCTATACTTTTAATTTTGATGTTACTGCTTCGAAACTGATGTTGTACCTTCTGTGGCACTGCTTTTCTCGTTCGATGACTTCTTTCTTGATGATGACATATTGTAGTGCAAATGAGTGTAATTTATACAAGACACCGATCTAGGGAGAGTTAGACGTTGAAAACAACCACAACATGACAGAAGCATCGTGATCAAATATCTCGGCCGATATTAATTAGTTATACTCCTAGTAACCTGCTTGGTTTTTCCGATAAGTTCGAGTTCTTACTTCTATGAGTAAGACGTTTTTATTCAACTACATTTTAGAAAATACTTAGCAAAGGCCAAGTTTTATATAGAGGGAGTTGCTACGGTTTGTTGACATCACCAAAACATATCTCTTTATTAGATGACTAGATAAGAACACTGTGTATTAAAACAACATTAAATATTATTTTCATGCACAAATGCAATATATAAAAAAAAATTATGCTAAAGTTTTCGTTTCTGCTTCATGTAGTTCTTACAGTAAATATTAGTATATAAAAATACAGAGCACTGCAGGCATAAAGAATAAGCTATATTCACTAGTACACGAACATTTTCTTTAAAAAAACAGTAGTACTTTCTTAATAATATCAAAAGCAAGTAATAACGCCATGATTTATACCACTCATACCCAGTCGTAATGTATTATGGTGTTTAAGGTAACTAACTGGAAGCATGAACTTACGAATTACACGTTGCCACATTATTGGTGACTACATGACGTGAATACTGATTGAAGCTAAGTTGAAATAGCCGTGGTCTGAATACTGCTGCGTCATGAATACTCATTACCCTCTGATTGGGTTTCTTTAATGGTCCAGAGTGTCTGTAGAAAAAAATTGTTATCTAAATTGCTGGTTTTACTAACATTTAACAAATGTGTGTTGTACGAACAATGAGCGGTTTTAGTTTTCTTCTTTTTTTAAATAATATTTGAAACTAAATTGTTAGTACAGTAAGAGCGTGTTGTTATTAAGTGTTATAATACTACCTAATGTTATTGCAGTAGCATTCCTTTTGCTGTATATACCGTATATAAATATAGTGTAGATTATTTGATTCTGTTTAATTTAGTGGAAATGAATGAAGCAACGGTTGGCGAAAACAATAATGGTATTTTGTGGCAATACATAACAATTATGGGCTAATAATTTGTTAGAACTGATTTTAAAATTGCCTTGATTAAGGAATTGACGTTCCATGAACAAATGTACCTAATCTAGCTTCGCATTTTAATATTTATTTGTATACATAAATTCTGGTTTCAAGCGATAACGTGATCATACAGTTGTTACAGATTGTAAAATAAATACTTTCTAAAACTACATGGAATTTCATAAAATTCTCATGTTAGTTATTAAAATTTTAACAGGATGCACGTTGGTTAGAGATTTGTTACTCTATCTAGGCTTAGCGGTATTACTGCCGGTTTAGGAAAATTAAGATTAATTACCTTAGCCTTGTATATAAAGAAAGTTTTATCCCAACCCGACGTCGTGGTACACCTAAAGCGTCATTTTAGTTTAATTTGTTGCAAATTAGATTTACGAAATAATCGGAAAGAAATTATGCTTTTTTATTTTCAGTAAAAGAGGAGACATGTAATGTGTGAGTTAAAGATCTTCAACGAGCATTTTTACTATGTTATTAGTGATCAGTTTACTAGGGTTATAGCTCTTCTTAAAAACATGTTTGTATGTATTGGCTTAATACATGCCTTTTGTTAAAACTTTAAAAATTATACCTGTTTAAAATGAATAAACTCTAAATTTTTTTGTATTCTATAATATTTAGTTTCAAAGTAAAGTCACGTACGATATTAATTTCTATCTGAATTATCTTACAGAGCAAAAATCTTTTAGTTTATATCCTGGAGCTCTAACTTAAAATTACAATTGTTTCAACTTAGTATCGCCATCAAACAAACAAAGCTACATTATACTGAGCAATGGGACCTCAGAATTGACATGGAGAATTTAAAAAATTTCATTAGGAATGAAACCTGTCACTCCATGATTTTTAAACGTTTAGAAAAACTCCATACAAAGAATAAACTTTTCATAAATGTACTATAGCCACCGGACCACATGTTTATATAATATAAGAAATTTGTACTTACAGTACACCGTCTCGTGGTCCAA
>JAGFPH010003621.1:78940-90199 GCA_018207615.1 Philaenus spumarius | reverse complement strand
TTTACAAAACAACGATATTCTAATAATATTGAAAAACTAATAATATAACATACCTTATGAAGTTATAAGGTTTTAGTAAATGGGTTAGTATTTAGTCTTAAATTATACAACTTTTAAGGAATTATAAACTAATTGAAGCAGCTAGAGAGGTACAATCGTAACACAAAGGCAGTTGTTAATCAGAAAAGGACCAGAATTTACGAAATTGTTTGTAGTCGTCCCATCGTTGGAGTGTATGCGGGGACTCTCTGTCTTACAATCATTTTGTAAACTCAAGTTATTGATTTACCATACTAAGTTCATGCTTGTTAGTGTAGGAAAGTTTTGTAATTAATTTTGTTTCCAACAAAATCAATATAAAAATATTATAAAACCTAGACAAATGAAATACAGTATTTCATATTCTTAAATGTAACTTTAAAAATATATTTTAGTGTATATCGTAATTAATTTACATGCATTTTAACTTTCCCTAAAACACTTAATTTATGCCTACAAAATTTTAGTCTGAACTTTTTAAATAATTCCATAAAATCAATAAACACAGGCAAAATAACAGCAAGTGTATAAAGTCCAGGGACGGCTTATACAGTTATTACCGTTCTTGATAAAGCAACTTTCTAAACGTGGCATACCTATAATGCTGCACCTGAAAAAATTACTTTTTGGAAAACTATAAATTTTTCCTCATCTTAGTAGGACGGCCCACTTGGAGTCAGAAGAAAACCTTAAATGAAATCAAAGATTAAGCTGCAAATCAAATTAAAGGTTTCTTTTAGTAGAAATCAATATCACAAATCCGACCTCAAACAGACAACTGAATCGGAAATGGCAGGCAGTTTGTATAACTTGCAATTAGCTAAATTGTATAAAGTCTCGGTACCGTTTAATAATTTTTTAACAGGCAACATGAGAGCAACATGATAAAATAGTTTTTGGTGCCCAGAATTTTGTATCTTCTTATGTAATTGTTAAAAAAATGTTAAGCCGTCACAAAAACTTTATACTCAGCCAGTATAGTAAAGTCACGCGACTTCAGCGAAAATTCCCGTCTTGTTTTGCTCAAGTCAGAAGTGGCTAAACAATTTGCACGTAGTTAGGCTACTTGGTAGCTTTAAGTGTGAGCATTTTCATCCTTTGCTCCTGTCGGGATTGTTCAGGGAACTTGCGATTACGTGCTACGTCTAGACTGCCTAGTCGCTTCCAGTGTGATAAAAAAAACCTAAATACAAATTAAGAAATAAATAAATTATTGTATTATTAAAAAAACTTGAAGAACAAAGTACTAGGAGGATACGTTCTGTTCAAATATAAATTTGTAAATAGGTAAACCTACTTTAAAGTAGGTTTTCATAGATTAGGGTTTTGTAAATTAAGGGTCTGATGTAGTGGCGGCCATTTTGGATTTGTATCCCATAAGAGCAATGTTAAATTTCAAACCATTTATTTCGTTTATTTTTTATCATCAAATTGTTTGCAAGGTCTCATTTTAAGCACAATTACAATACGCATCCGTTTTGCATTTTAGATTTTTTAAAATGCCTTTCTTTTGTTATGTTATAAATAAATATATAATATACAAATAATTATAATCAAATTTAAACCTAGAGTAATAAAATTATTTTTGACACAAATAAAAAAATGAAACATAATTTTAAGTTAAACTTCTAGAATAAATTAAATTGCACAGTGTCAATTTAAATTTAAATTGTTCAATTGTTTAAATTCAATTATTAAATTAAGTATTCCCTAAGGCCTAGGGAAGGAAAATTTCTATAAAGCAGTTTTATTTTATTTTTTAAATATTTTATCTCCGCATTAATTATTATGTCATGTGCATATCTGCATATAAGCTACTCATTATGTATAAGTATTTATAACTTTTATATGTTTTATTTTATAAGTATTACACATGTTTTATTAAACTGCAGTATGACATTCAAGTTTTGGTGGTTTATTGTAATAAATACAATTATTTTCAATAATGTGACACATTTTGTTTAGTTTTCGTATTAGTTGAAATGTTTCAGAGAATCAAATTAAAAGTATGCTAACATTAGTACACTACAACGGTTTATTACCTACAAATTAGTTTTGTTGTAACCCTGTCTTCTTCTTACATCTTTAGACTAATTACTAACAGTCTACTTATTGCTTTGTGTAGTGTCAATACTAAAATCAAAGAAGAGCGCTTCATCAAAATGTTACAGGTTTGCTAAGAAATTGAAATTATTGTAGCAAAGAATACTTATGAGAAACGGTGGGAATGGAGCAGGAGTTTCCACCGTGACTCCATCACTGTGGCAGCAAGGGAACGCTTTCCTTGGCGGACTGGTCTAGCCCTTGTATTCTATAGCCCTGGGTCTGCTATCCCTTATTTGTCACGCGGGAATGAATGGACTGAAATGTAAAATTAGGAAATGTTGCAAAACCATATTGTAGACAAGTTGCCAACGCCGACGGTTTGAATGATGTCTTTAGGATTGACTATAACAATAGATTTATTTACGATGGCTACCTGGCCTCCAGCACCCCCGACCATAAAATGACAAAAAAGATTACATTTGGGGCTACATGTTTTGAAGAACATTATTGCCCTATTCCGTATTAAAATATTTATTTGTTTACTCAATTATTAAGACTTCAAGAAACAGTTTTACTAATAAATAAATACAAGTATCATTTTATTGTAAGTGAAACATATATGCTACTTTAGAAAAATTTGTGTAATGAAATATCTTTTTTAAAGGTATTATTTTAGACAAATCGTTTAAATATAATGAAAAAATCCAAATTTGTTTACCACATTAGTCATTTGAATTAAAAACTCATGCAGATGGCCTACTAATTTTACAATAATTCACACAATTTTAAATTACAATTATTGTGTCATTATTAAGTAAGCTTGAATTACTTTGTATCTACCTTATTTCGTATGTAGATGGAACCATGTTAGAAATATTGTGCATTAACTAAAAAGTTATAAAAAGTTATTAATATGTCTACACTTAGTATTATCTCATCTAATATTGGGTAAAAAATGTTAAAGCTACATTGGTTGAATCTTTAACATACAGCCATAATAATACAATATTATTAAATTAATAAAAGATTAATGGTTCGATTCACCTTGCTGTTAATTATAATTAAAGTAGCTTACAATTTACTAAAGAAATTAGATATATTGAAATATAATTCAAGAGCAGTAGCAATGATAATACATTTTGTCAAAATTTGCTACATTTTTATGAACTTATTAAAATTATTTCTAGGAGTTTGATTCTTATTTGATATTATTGATTTACTTTAAATATGTACGTTTACTTATGTACACGTTTTGGAAGTTATACTCGTACTTCTTTGGTGTGATTAAATTAGTACATTTTATTGTAGTTAAAAATTGTTGAAAAAAATTTATTTTCAATATATTACATATTAAAATTTTATGGAAAAGAGAGTAACATCAATATTTAGAAGTGACCATCTAAACAATTGCCGCTGAGGGAATGCAAATTAAATTTGTGTTTTTCTTAATAATGTAATAATTTATTGATTTTATAATTTTTAGTTATAAGTTTTTGACATCACACTGAAGGCGACTAGGCAGTCTAGACTAGGTTTATCATTTGATTGTAGGTGAAGCATATAATGTTACTTGCAAAAATTTTGTAATCTAAAGAAACATCAATTTTTAATGGTATATACATATTGTTTTAAAAACTAACAAAACAATTCACATTTCTGTTATCACATTATTCGTTTGAATTAAAATGCCCATTCAAAAAGCCTACTAGAAAAGCTTTTTATAAAAAAAATATTTTTATTTTAACCAAATTAATATTACATTATTGTGCCATCATTATGTAAGTTTGAACTAATTTGATCTACCTAATTTCGTATGTAGTTGAAACTATGATACAGATATTATGGATTAATTGGTTGCATAAAATTATTAATATGCATACACATAGTATTATCTCAACTAATATTGAGTAAGAAATGTTGGGTAACATTGATTGAATCTCCAAGATACCACCCTAATAATAAAATATTATTAAATTGGAAAAGATTAAAGACTTAATTTGTGTGAGTGTTAATTATACTTAAAGTAGCTTACTATTTATTAAAGAAGTAAGATGTATTGGAAGTTAATTATAAAGCGGTAGCACAGACAATACATTTTGTCAAGATTTACAACATTTTTATGAACTTATTAATATTATTTATAATCGTTGGATATTATTTATTTACATTGAATGTGTTTTAGAAATGTATTAATTCTAAAATATAATGATTTGTTAACATCTTAAAAACTAAAAGTTACTATTAACATTTAAGTAAATATTTCAGATCTGAATATTAGTCCACTTTGTCTAAATAAATGTTGATAAACACAAGACAAGGACAAAACAAAACATTTGTTTCCTAGTTCAGTTATTAATTTGGAATATTCTACCGCAGGAACCCATACAATGTTTTTGAATTAATGTTTCAATATTGGATTTAAACTTTTGTAGATTCTAATTTGGATATTGAAATTAGTATTTTATGAGTATGACTCCACACACAATTTTCTTTCGACCTACAAAGTGAGTTCTTTAAGCAGAAAGGTTATTCCACCGCAGCTACCGGATGGGTCCTCTGAAATGTTTAGTAATCTTTCTTTGAAATGACATGCTCACAACTAGTATAATAAATAATACATATTTCGTATAATTCGGTTGTAAAACAATAAACTAATACATTTTTTAGTTAATGAAAACAGTTTAGGACATTTCCCTTTGAAATCGCAAACTATTACAAATCACTATTAATTGTTGAAATCACAAGTATTACAATATTTATTTTTTGATAACTTCAGAGCTGGCTATGTGAAATGACGTATAATTAATTTGTAAAACAAATCACTAAGTAACCGTTTGGAGCATGGAAACAATTTAAAACTTGTTTTATATCGCACTGTCACAAGTATACACTACTATATTGTTGTAATTTTAGGGCTTAGTATGTGACATGACACATATTTTGGTAAAATAATATTCTAAGTAACAGTTTGATCCACAGAAACACTTTAAGACTTTTTATTCTGAAATCGCATAGTCACATTATAGTAATTCATCACATAGTAATAAAACACTATATTGTGTAATTTCAGGGCTGGGTAAGTAACATGATTTACATTTTGTTACTAACACAATACAATAAGTAATTAATTGTTAGGTCTACGGAAAAAATGGGAGCGTTTACTTATGTACGCGCGTTAGAAGTTATAGCCTACTTCCTTCAACCGTTTATGGCTTATTGAAAAACCTTTCTGAGCCATCCTGACAACGTCTGTACGACCGCAAGAGGGCAGACGGCACACCCAAAAAGGGAGACATACTTCTGACGTACCATCGCTTGTACACCGTAGCATTGAAGAAACAATACTATACTATACTATATAGTTGTTTCTTCAATGACCGTAGTGAACGAGAGAGGGCCAGTCAGAAAGTGGTCTTCAATTTAAGGTTGTAATAGTAACTGGGAAAAAGGAAAATATCAGGTGATAACTAGGTGTAGTGAATCCACCAAGTGGTCAAAGACTAGACCAACCAAAGTCAAGTCCTGGTGATCCAGCAAGTTGGCTAATAAAGTAGGTTGGCAGATGGTGGTGAAGGATTCGAGGGCGCCGATTCTGGTAATGTTGCAGGTACCCTAAAAACTTGTAATATTAAAAACTCAATATGAAGTAATAGAATATATTAAGTAAAGATGCGGGCTGATCATATTATTGAGATCGAGGTTTACAGTAAAGTAATTGGGCGCTAGTTAGAAGCACCAACAGATTCAACAGTCTGTCTGGGAACACCCGCTTCCACGAGTATACTCTTAAAGTGGGGGTGCTAATCTTAAAGAATATCTAATCTTGCTTCGCGTTTAGTATTAATTTTTGTATATCGAGCCAGCAAAGAAATAAGTTGTTATTCTTTAAATAAACGTATGAAGTAAAACAACCGTATACCTTATTGGAATACCTTTCTTCGCAATTCCCATGTACGCACGCTAGAGAGCCGACGGCACACCCAAAAAGGGAGACACGTCATCGCTTGGACACCGTAGTCGTGAATGAAAGAGGGCCGCGCCACACTATTATTACTGTTTCATAAACGATTGTATCTTTAATAGATTTTCTATCAAGTATGAAAATAACACCACTGTTTTTTTTTTAATTTTATGTGAAGAAAAACATTTGTTTTAATAGCAACATTAAAAAAAATCTCTTATATTATTTTGAGAATATCTTGAAAACTACATAACTTAAAAATTCATAATACATTATACCGATATTGTAATTTTCAACTGTTGGCCTAAGTGTGTGATTTTTAAGTGCTACGACCCATTAAGTTTAAAAATCGGGTATCTCGTACAAAATTCATATAAAACGATACCCCACAAGGTATTTTCAAAATCGTGACCCCGAATAGCTACGTGTGACGTAGCAGGTCTATAGTTGTAAATTAGATTGTAGTAAATTAACTTTATTAGCTATGACTATAAGTGTAGACTTCATTAGAATGTGCTGAATTGCTAGTTGACGTGTGAATCCAAGCCTCGGTTGCTAAAGACAAAGGGCTGCCTGGGACCGGTAGCACAAGTACGGCAGCAAATCTTAATAATTGTAGAACAAATGAGTTAGTTGTTGAATAAATTGGTAATTGAACGAATTGTGTTTCGGTTTAATAAATAATACCGCCTCCTTACATACGATCCTTTCTCTATAAAAATATTGTTTTTTTAGCCAAAACATATAAAATTATAACGTAATAGGTATCATTAAGCGCTATGACCATTTTATTGTCAAAATCATTCTTCCCGCACCCCAAAACAAATAAAACGATACCCTACAAGGTACTTTCAAAATGTAGGCTCAAAGTTGTAACCCTTTTGCGCTGCGACAGTTTATTTATCAAAATCTGATTTCTCGTACCTAAATACATATTAAACCATACCCCACACAATAATTTCAAAATTTTTGCCTAAAATAGTGCCCCTAAAGCGCTAAGACTCTTTAATTGCTAAAATCTGGTTTATCGTACCCAGAAACATAAACCAAAAACATATAAAAAAACATATACAACAATATCCTACACGGTATTTTCAAAATTTTGATTCCAAAATCGTCACCCCGTAGGGCTACGACCCTTTCCCTATCAAAATCAGTTTTCGATTACCCAAAAACACGATAAACGATAGGCCTACCACACAAGGTATTTTCAAAACTTTAGCTCAATTTTGTGATCATTTCCTCTAGGCCTACGACTATTTCTTCATCAAAATCTGATTTCTGGTAATAAAATACCCACTAAACCATACCTGACACGATATTTTCAAAATGTAGACATACAATAGTGATCCCAAAGCAAGCGCTACGACTCATTAACTGTCAAAATCTGGTTTATCGTACCCAAAAACATATAAAACGATATTTCACTCTTTATTTTCAAAATTTCGACTCCAAAATCGAGAGCCTTAAGCGCAACGACTCTTTAACTGTCAAAATCGGGTTTCCCGTACCAAAAATCTTATAAAACGATACCCCACATGGTATTTTCTTTCTTTACTCCGTTGGTAGCCCATTTCTCGATACCTGTGCGCATATTTATTTTAAATTTTGATACACCTAATGCCCGAGCATCATACAAATGCACTTTCATTACATTTTTAAAACGTTACACTAATTAACTGCTTAATCCACGGAAAAAAATGTAAAAACATCTTTCGAAATCTAATAATCACAGGTAATACAATACTATATTGTAGTAATTTCACGGCCGGGTATATACCATGACATATATTTAAGTTGTAAACAATGCACTAAGTAAATCCAAACAGTTTAAGACCTTTTTCATTCAAATCGCATAGTTAGAAGTTGTAATTTAAGTGCTAGGATTGTATATTACTTTGACCAACTTGAGTAAGATTTCTAAAGATATATAGTAGAGCCGTATATAAATAATATACTTTTCTACGGTGTCTTAAGTTGGTTTTGTCCAACTTAAGACGCCTTGATCAACTAGAGGTTTCTGAGCCACATGAGTTGTAATATTTTCCGCGCCAGATCAACTTCGATCTCAGAAACAGAACTATATATATATATATATATATTGGTTCTTTGACCATACTGAAAATTTTATTTTTTGGATATTGTGAGTTTTGATTCTAGAGGCCGCAATGTATTATGAAGCAATAAAGATTTAAATATGTGCCACTTAACAAATTCAACACAACAAATTTTATATTTTAAAATGCTTAATGAAATTAAAGTAAAACATTTTGTAGATTTATGACGTTATTACCGCCGGACATACAAAAAATGACGCTATGTCCGAGTTGACGCATTAGCCGAGGCCTTTGAAACCAAGTGCGACTGTATATAAAAATGTTTAAACAATATTGAAAGTAACACAAACTGTAACTTTAGGTTACATAATATTAAAATATATTTCCAGATTCATCAACAAAGTCAGATTTATCTGACAACTTAACTAATTGCATACATGGAAAGATCTTCCATCCTTTACAGTTTGAGCCATGCTTTGTTCTCTGTACAGTTAGAATCTTAGAATAGTACAATATATCCATCCGTGATAAAAAATATTGTTTCAAGTTGTGGCAGAATAACTCGGATTAATAATTAAGGAATTTTGAAGATTCATTTAAATACATCATACAGTCCTACTCTTTGTTAGTATTATGGTACATTTTAGTTTATATATTATAGTTTACTTGAAATAATTCTATTTTGGTACCGTCTTTCTTTTTCAGGCCAAACGACTCTTCTTCAACAAAACAGTACCTACCGAAAGATTCAATAACTTACGATTTTCAAGAACAAAGTGGAACAAACAAAAAGAGAGTAAGAAAGGAGGTAAGAAATGTGATTGTTAAGAAATATGAATGGAGATCTACAATTCGTTCAAAGAAACACCAATCTGGTAAAGCTTATATCAGCCGTAGAGGAAAGTCAATCCCAGCAAAAGAAGTAAACATTTTTAAATATTGTACTAAAGACTGCAAATTTGAATGTGGCTAGCAATTAGTGGAAATTAAAGAGAACAGCTGTTACATAGCTTTTACAAGCTAAGTCAGAATAAGAAGTATTTCTTTATTCTTAATAAAACAGAGTGAACCCCAAAAAATACGGAAAATAATACCCTATACAAAATTTTCCTACAAATATTACTTTAATATCAGCTTAGACAAAATTCATGTCTGTAAAAAATTTGATCCAGGCACATAAAAATATGTCCTAAAAACCTATTTACAATGCACATTCTAAGAAGGACGTTAACACTAATACACCTCAACCTGACCTTAGAGGAACCAAAAGTTAACGAAATCTGTCAGAAGATGTAAAACAGAAAGTAAGAGACCGCATACATTCTGTTCCATCAATTGAATCTTACTATTGTAGGTCTACTACAAATAAAAAATATTTAGAATCAAATTTAAATGTAATGAAAATGTACAACTTCTATAAAAAAAAACAGTGTGAGAATGTGGTATAGTGCACCAGTTAAATTCAGTATGTACAGAAATATTTTTGTAACAGAGTTTAACTTGGATTTTCATGAAAGGAAATCAGATCGTTGTGATTTCTGTGAAGATTACCGGGTAGCAGTAGCCTATCCCAGACAAATCTAACGGAAAAACTGTCGCTGACCTTTCAATCCCATATTGAAGAAAAACACGCAATGCGTAAGGAAAGAGATAAAGACAGAAGAAACAAATTAGTTCCTGTACTTGGCATTTAACTGCTTGTCCTAGGGCAGAGTAGCTCATTTTTTTATAAGCGTAAGCTTAATACCTATAATTCAACTGCACATTTTTACGAAACAAAAAAAGTCTATTCAACACTGTGGACAGAGACATGTTCCGGTAGAAGTGAAAACGATCTTGCAAGTGCTTTTGAGAGAATCCTTGACCAGTTAGCCACGGAAAATAATTTTACCAAATGAATCACTTGGAGTGACTCATGTGTCCCACAAAACCGCAATTCCCATATCGCCTGTGCTGTACAAAACTGCATGCATGAAAACCCACACATGGAAAAATTAACATAAAATATTCGGTACTAGGTCACTCATGTATTCAGGAAATAGATTCTGCACATAGTTCAATAGAAAAAACAATGAAAGAAAATGAATTTGTTTCTCCGATCAGATTAATTTGAAAAATTTGAATCGGAAAAACCCAGTTAGAGTCTTGCAAATGTATCCAAATAATTTTTTGACTTTGGTACTGCTTCGAAATCAATGAACTTCAACCTCATTAACTTTTTTCAAGTGGTATCAATGGAGTTCACACAAATCCTCCATGAAGTTTCATACAGAACTTAATTTATGACCAGAGAATATGAAAAAGGAACCTACGCCGAATAACAAGAAAATCAATTTTTTTAAATATGACAGGAAAAATTGAAACTGTAAGCAGTACACACCTCTGGATGCAAATTAAACTATAAACCCAGCTTACCTGAAGAAAAAAAGAACGATATAAGATCAATGTTTAAGTTTATGTCCATGCAAGATCGGGATTACTATCAAGCTGTACTGAAGTAATAATATGTGGTAATACAATTTTAAAACATGAACATGTATATTGCAATGTTACCTTATGTAAATATTTTATATTTTAATAATTTGTACAACTATTCTGCTTGGTTGTGTGGGTGCCAAGTTAAAAATTCTTCTTCTTTTTTGCTATCCTTGTTTGGTAATGGGAGTTGCAGACCGTGCATGGACGGTGGATGGTGTCCCGGATTTAAAACATTTAAATGATAAAATCAAAAAACATAAATTGAGTGAAAAACATATTAATGCTTGCATTGAGTATGCCGTTTTAGGCAAAGTAGACATAAGAGTCCATTTAGATAGTGCGTACAGATTAAGAATTCAAAAACTAAATGAAGAAGTGTCAAAAAACCGTTACGTATTAAGTAAATTGATAGATGCCGTTAAGTTTTGTGTGGCATTTGAATTGACGTTAAGGGGACATGACGGAAGGGAAACTTCTGACAATCCTGGCATTTTTCGTGGCTTGGTTAATCTTATGGCTGAATTGGATTCAACATTGAAACAGCACATGGACAGGACGAATAACAAAGTTTTTTTGGGCATTTCCAAAACCATTCAAAACGAGCTTCTTGATTCCGTATGCCTAGAAATTATTCGTGATGAGCTTACTCAAACACAGTTCATCGCGATTGAAGCAGAC